>OMLC01000355.1:0-20439 GCA_900302585.1 Regalecus glesne
CTGTGTGTCGACTGACGCCATGCGCCGCTGCGCTTTGGAGCGATGGCACTTCCTGTTTCTAGACAGACCTGCGTTTTGAGGCCTGCAAACAGGCCTGCTCTTCAGGCCCGCCTCCATAAATAGCACATACACTTTAATTAGAACCTGTAGGCGAGGTTGTGCTAGCCGTGGTGTTCTTCTGTGTTCGGAGTGGGGGGGGTGAAAAGATGACACAGCGTCTACCTACGTCGAGAAACGAAATAAAGACTCAAACGGAGGATATTTATAGTGCAAGACACAACATTTTATGAGTGAACGACAGGATGCAGATCTCCCCTGCAAAAAAGAAGAAGAAGAAGAAGAAGAAGAAGAAGAAGAGGAGGAGGGGCAACCTCTGTGATGACGCTAAGCTCAGATGAGAGGGGGCAGAAAAACAGGGTGAAAGGAGAACAGGGCAGATGGTCAGGGACACTGGCGCTGGGCCAGCAAGGGAAACACAACAGTGGCACGGCAAAGACAGAAATCTAGGAGGGAGGGGGGAAGCGGATGGAGGCAGGAGGAGAGGTTGTTTTGAGCCCAATGGTGAGCCATGATGGACAGCGTGTGGCCGTCGCCACAGCTTTAGCGTGCAGGACGGGGGGGGGGATGGAAGGGAACGGCGCAGAGGAGGCTCAAAAAGACAGAGGACATGGTGTGCGTGAGAGTGAGAGAGAGACAGAAAGGGAGGGAAGGCTGGGATAGAAATGTTCAGAGAGTTATGGAGGCCAGTGAGATGGCGGACAAGGCAACTCGTGACAGTGGAGGGAGGACCATGGAAAGATGGAGGAGGAGGGAGATGAGGAGAGAACAGGTGAGTGGGTGGACAGAGCGGGGTCAAAGACAGGGGTCAAAGAAACGAGAAGTACCTGAATAAGATAGTAAATGTTGACAAGCGGACTGAGGACAGGAATAGAGAGGAGACGGTGCCAGGGGGTAACCCCCCTCCCTGGGCCACGGGTGGGGTGTGTGTGAGGGAGGGAGGGGTCGGAGCATGGGGCAGTTGAGGCCTCAGTGCAGCAGAGCTCCGCGGGCCAGACTTGGCTGTGCTGCGAGAGCCCCAGATTAGCACTAAGCCGATTGCAACGCGAGGTGGGATCAAGAGCAATTAATTTAGCACCTAGATAGTTCCAGGAAGAGACGACAAGCGCCTTCACAAATTGAAGATCTCAAACAGAACTCCGATTGATGTGTCCTCAGGGAATGGGGGGGGTTCGGAAACTCTGGCTGATTAAAGATGCCCCGAAATGCTCACAAATTCCTTTCGGAGCGAGCCGCACACGCTGTGCTTTAGAGAGAGTGGACGGTGGTGCAGGGCCTAGGCAATGAGAACGATAGAGAGAGCGCACGATGAAAGGAAACCTAAAAAGATGGAGAGACGCTTGGCAGGGACTGACATCACCCAAAACAAACACTGAAAGAACAGGACATTCTCTCTGCGTACTGAAATGGGCCAGCTTGTTCCAATAGCCTCTTAGGGAGAGAGAGAGCGGGAGAGAGAGAGAGAGAGAGAGAGAGAGAGAGAGAGAGAGAGAGAGAGAGAGAGGGGATGCCTCTCGGCCCACGTCACCCCCTTTACCCTCTTTAAAAAGAGATGCTAAACAACTGCCCGGTGGATAACCTCAGGGCAAATCCATCCTATATGCTAGAGATGGTGTTACTGGTGCGATAAAGGTCACCGTGGAACTGTGAACACCAGCGAGCTGCGTAACAAACTACTAGCAAACCAAACATAAATCTCTGGGGTGCTTGGGTCACGTTACACGAGGCCAGCGTCATGGACCGGTGTCCAGATTCTGTCTGACCCTGAAAGCTCTGGTCCAAAAGGTCAATCTGTTACCTCTGATCGATGCATATAGGCCTGGAGGACCACACCGCTCATCTGACTGTGATAATTCTAGCATCGATTGTAGGCCAGCAGTCTAATGAAGAACAGGTGAACCTCGCATTTGCATCGCATATTAGCTTGCATTCACTCAACTCACACACAGCATGGGTGAATGCTAACGGCATGGCGACTCCATAGGAGCCGTATGCAGTGTGGGCTATCAATTATGCTCTCACTTATGAAGTCTGTAATGACTGAAGAAATGCTTACAGTGTGGGTATTGTGGATTGTAAAGTGGACAGAAAGTAAATAGCCATGCTGTTCTTCTCTGCTAGTTAGCTTCACCCCCCTCTCTCTCTCCCTGCTTTTTATTATTGTGCTGGTGAGCAGCCCCACCACCACCCAACCACACAGCAAGTACACACACCGCCACCCCCCCGTCATCCACCTTTAAACACACAGCCAGGCAAACGCTGCCATCTCCAGACCAGAGCTCCCCCTGGATAAGACTCATCAGTCCTTCCCACAATTAAAATCTCTGCAAGGAAAACAAATGACTCACAGACACACCGTGTACAGATGACGGACGTGGGATCTCCATAGCTGAGAATGCCAATGCAAAAGTTCACGGATAGACTAAAATAGCACATATACACTAAATCATAGAGGTCACATCTGCAGCAGAGAAATCTACAGAGTGGGGATGATCGTGGTGACTTGCCCTTGTCTGACGGAAGTAAATCTTTGTCAATAACTTACACCAGACAGGCAGCCACAAGCTGTTGCGCCAGATCACTGGTGGCTCCAGTCAATATCCAGTTGCACAGAGGATATTCATTCAGCTAGGCCCGACGTTCAGCTCAGGGGGTTTGCCATTCATGACATATTCAACCTGACGTCCCAGACGGGCCAGACAGGGAGGAAGCGGGAGGTCAAGCTGCGCAACAGATGACATCATGAAAAGAAATCTATGGCACATAAACTGCCGCTCATCTACATAAAAACGTTTACTCATTAACATAAGTCAAATAAATGACAGTAAAAGCAGCCACGTGTTTCGAAAATTCCCGAACAAATTTAGCTTCATTCAAGGAATACAAAGCTCAAAGTAACCAAAACCCTCAAAAACTTTGTGGAGCCAATTTATTTCCAAATTGTGAAGATTAGTAAATTTGTCCTATAGATTATAATTTTTGCAATTGTTCTGACGAGGCATTAGTAATTGATTATACAGTTGAAAATACAAAATATGGTCCTGGGGGGGGAACTTTCTTAAGTAGTTTTTACTTTAAGGTGGCTGTGTAATAAACAGTACTTTGAGTAACGTGGTTTGGGCTTACTACTAGGGTAACACGAGTTGCACTAATAACATCAATATCACTGGCAATGGTTTTGTACCTGCCATCAAAGTTGTCTTAGAAATTTGGGCGGCAGTCATATTTTGTACATCTTCCTAATCCTCCAAAGAGTTTTGTGACATTTCAAGGACCAAGTGACTCAAACAAAATATATTCTAAATTTCCTTGAAGCCATTTGACCCAAGTTAAGACTCCTATGCATTGACACTCTCAAACAGCAGAGGGCGCACGATCGTCTACTTCCTGGAATGCACTTCCGTACTGGCAATATGGTTGTGCAAATTCTTTTCAGACATGCCATTCTCCATAAGAGCCAGATGAGGGCGACAACCATTAAATAAAGACTCCATTGTATGGAGTAGGGAACTCAACTATCCTTACCCTGGACTCGTTTCAAAAGGAGAATTTATCAAAAGTACAGGCGTTTGAAGACAAGAGTTGGTTAAAGACAAGTATTTTTTTAAGGTGAAGGGGACCTGACATCTCTTTGGACTCAAGTACTATCTTCCACTTGATATAATTTGGATTACTGGATATGATACAGTAAGATTATGGAAGATCTGTGGTTCTGCTGACATAAAAAAACAACATAGTACTAAGGCTGTGACGGTTAATGACAACAAAATCAAGTAAACAGGCATACAGGAGTGTAGAGAATGGCTCAAGGGGTAGAGCGGGTTGTCTAGTAATCAGAAAATTGGCGGTTCGATCCCAACTCCTTCAGAATACATGATGAAGCGTCCTTGAGCAAGATACAGAACCCCTAACTGCCACCCAGGCATTTAAGCTGTCCACTGCTCCTATACAATAGGATGGGTTAAATGCAGAGGACAGATTTCAATGCAAGATCATGTCAGTTCACCCCACACATACAAAGATACACAAAAAGTTAACTCAAACTGGTTCAGCATCTTTATTAATATTAAGTACAATAGTAGAAAGGATGGGATCTTGATCTAAGAATATAGATGTCTGCCTGACTGTAATACGGTAAAAGTAAACAGCAAGGTAAGAATTTCAATACACATAGGACCGTAAAACGGGTAAAACACAAAAAGGTCACTGTATTTTTTCTTTTCACCACTTCCCCATTTACCAATAAAACACGAGGGAATGATTGAGGGCAATAACGCAAACCTCAACATACAATACTTCTAAATAGGAGCCAACAGGATAAGTTTCCCCAGTGATGGCTTGTCTTTACATTCATATAGATCCCAGTTAACACTGAATGGAAACTATTTATTGTTTAGTTCATGTGGATTATACTAAAGCGAGCAGGTTTGATATGTTGTGTAACGTGCCAGAGGAATTTTCTTGTCCCATCAAAATAAGATTAACACCAAAAGCTTTACCACAGTGCTTTTATGGTATTTGACCCCTTCAGAATCACTTTACATGATGTTCTACTGTGGTCAAGACTCTTAATAGCAATGTGGTTAACTAAGTACAGTAAATCTTTGTTTTCCTGGCCAAGATCATCTCTGGCACATTCCGTAAAGGTAAAATAAAAGACATACAGGATGTTCTGCTTATTTAAGCCCATGCTTTGATGTGTGTACGGATACTATACGATACATACAACACTAATACACAACTTTGATAAATACAAGACTCAAAGAGTAACTGGCTAATCGTAAAAAAGAAAAGATGTCTGATTCTGATATAGGAATAAGGGATGGGGGGGTAAGAAACTAACGGAACAGAGGACTCACTCAACCTTTAAGAGACCCTAACTCTTGAATAGAGTTGGAATTTGTTTTTACCCCAGCTTAATTTTCTATAACTCGAGTCAAAATGTTCGTTTTAAACCCACCCATCCCCAAAAATTTGGTCTTACGTCCTACAGCTAACGGTAGCTGCTGGCTAGGTTAGCTAACAAGAAGCTTCCAGACTCCGTCCCTTCTCGTTCGTAACGACGTCCGACCGCCATGTTGGATCTGTGGAATCGGGACACCGCTAATCCAAGCGGTGACAATTACTAACGAATAAACGCTCAATTTACGACGGATTCACAACATGGTAACTTGTAATAAACACCTAAAAACTCAACGAACTCATTAACCACGTAAAATATGTAAAAAATGACAACAGAAAACGGTTTTGACCCAAACGGCATAAGAATCAACAGTAATTCTAACCTCACCTAAAAGCTAGCTTGTTTTAAGACGACCGAGGATCCCTTTGACTTGTCAAGTTAGTTTTATTTGTACATCCTAAAATAGGAAGTTGCAATTTACCTCGGTGGAATTAACAGTATTAACGTCCTGTCCTTTAGACCCAGTTTTTGTTCTTTTGGCAACAGGAAGTATCTTAACATTAAATACCGTACAACTACCGTCACGACAAGCCACTTTAGACGCTTAAAGCAATTTAGGCTTCGTATTATAAATTGATCGGTAATTTAATCGTCTAATATATCGCACTAAAAATCAAGACGATTCTGCACCCATAAAAAACGCGAATCAGATCTTTCGAGACATCTGTCGGCCATAACGTCTTGACGGTGATATACAGTAGTGCCGTCAAAAACAATTAGTAATTATCCTCATAACGTGCTTATTTCATACTTCACTCAATTCTGACAAATTGCCTGGTAAATATCAAATTGTCAACCAATGGGCTTGCATACGGCTGTCGTTTTTACTTCTTAATGTTACCGCCAAAGGCTTGAGGCCTACAATAATGCTTTCAGGTTAGGATAACGGGAAATCAAAATAGGCACAGAAAGGTAAAACAATAAACACAAATGGAGTTTACATTAAAAAAGAATCACATTGCTTGTAAAAACGAAAAGGACACGATTTCGTGGACATAAATAACCCATCTTCACAACATCTGAATGTTCTCCGGACCTTGCTAGTAGAAACGTCCGGGTATCGCTGTCCCCAATCGGTAGGGAGTCCAACTCAAGTCCGATGATGGCAGCAATGTCCCGTAAATTTTAAAAAATCCCCGGTTAAACAACACATATTCGACAAGTGTAGTATAAAGCACAAAAAGCGCCTCTAGGATAGCCAACTTAATGTTGAACAGGTAACGTGAAAAAGGTGCTTTTTCCGAGGTTTGTGGCTCAGGTTCTTGGAGGCCTCCTCGTCGAGCCTCTTTTCTTAGCGCCGAGGCTGGTCCAGCGTAAGACGAACGGCACAACGCGGATTTTTTTTATTTTTGCTCTGAGGGGAGAAACCGACATCGGCAGAACTCGGTACCCATCGGAAAAGTGGGCGGGGTAAAGAGAAAAACATTACATATATTGATGCCGCAACAACCATTGGTCAATTCTCTCACGCAGCGTCATATTAATAAGAAAAAAGGCGAATCAGGAGCGCTTAAGTTGAATATGTATATTTTATGATAAATTAGACTACCGGATAACCGCCCCTCTTTTAAGGTAGCCAATGAGGAAAGTCTGACACCAACTTAATACCCGCCTTCGGCTTTCATTCGCGGGAAAAATATGCGTTCCCTCCGATTGGCTGTACGTGCGGTGACAGATATTATTCAAGTAGCCGTCCTCTGCATCCAATAAGCGTCTCCCTACGTATGCCATCCCCCGCCTCCCTTGTATCCGGTCCCTGTCTTTGTCAGTGTGGGGACCCGTAGCGGACTCCCAGTCTTTATAAACCAGCGCCGTACTCTCCAATACTCACAAGCGCTGATAGCGCGCCGGAGTGTAGAACAGGAAAGGGAAAGGGAACAGCCAGTGGCTGACATACAGGACTAAAACGTGAATAATTACGTTTCCTAGGGCAACAGACAACAAGGGTCTTTTGGGATACCGGTTCCGGAAACATTCCGGTCACCGTTTGCGGCCCCGGCCGGAGTCCTGGTGCCATTTTCGTGCTGCTCCTTCTCACAAAGCGGCGTGCCGAGGGAGGACGCGTCTCTTTGAATAGACAGGATGCATGGACCACCCTCCGGCGACAGCGCATGCCCATTGCGCCTCATCAAGAGAGTGCAATTCGGCATCATCAGCCCAGATGAGCTTGTAGGTTTTCTTTTTGGGGGACCGGGTACTGACTCATTCTCTGAACGTCACACACACACTTTTAGATATACCGTTTCATGACTAATCTTTGTATAAAGTTTTTTTCCACATTGACGGTAAACAGACTCTTGTTTAACTGAATGAATGCTAGCAGTTAGCCTAGCCTAGCTAGCAATGTCAAGCCTTCTGGAGCTTGAGCTAACTGTAGTAGCATGTTTGCAGGAAGTTTTGACAAAAACTTTAAAACACATGTTTAACGAAATTAATCCGGGCCATCACATGAATTAAATCCCCTTTTTATGTCGTATTTTAGAAGTTTAGATCTTGCACACGAAGAATATCTCCATTCATATAGCTTCCTACCTACCATGTGTCACAAGTTCTATTCACACTGTACTATTGCCTGATTATACAATGATTAATAAAAAGTGGTAAATGAAGTCGGTGCTATGCATGTTTTTTTCTCAAATGCAAAAAATGCTACACAAAGAACACATTGGCCAGAAGTAAATTTAGGAATTTACTCGGACTCGGATATTGTTTAAAATTCATTATCTCTAAATGTGGGTTCAATATATTTAGGTTTACATTTTACCAATTCTTACGAATGTTTAGTGGGAGTCAGTTGATCAAACATGATTAAAGATAACGGGTCCTTAATGCTGGTGTAAACTTTTCGAATGTCCACTTACATATATATATGGTGGCTTTTTCTCCAGAAACGGATGTCCGTTACGGAAGGGGGAATCAAGTACCCTGAAACCACAGAAGGAGGGCGTCCTAAACTTGGTGGCCTTATGGACCCAAGACAAGGGGTCATAGAAAGATCTGGAAAGTGTCAAACATGTGCAGGTGCCTAGTGTTTATGTTTCTATATTAAGAAAAGTTGATCAATTCACTACATAGGCTCTCGGTTTGTGTCATTAATGAGGCTTTTTCTCCTTCAGGTAACATGACAGAATGTCCGGGACACTTCGGACACATAGAGCTGGCAAAGCCAGTCTTTCACGTTGGCTTCATAACAAAAATCATGAAGGTTCTCCGATGTGTCTGCTTCTTTTGCTCCAAGCTGTTAGTGGACGCGGTTAGTACACGTTGCATTTTCTTTGCCCAAATGATAAATTATGTAACAATAGCTTTATGTTATATATTCTATATTATTTCTATTTCCAGAATAATCCCAAGATCAAAGACATCCTGTGTAAATCCAAAGGGCAGCCCAGGAAGCGTCTTACACATGTGTACGAGTTGTGTAAAGGCAAAAACATCTGTGAGGGAGGGGAGGAGATGGACAACAAGTTTGGGGTGGAACAGCAAGAGACAGAGGAGGACATTACTAAAGAGAAGGTACTTGGGCTAAATCTTATAGTTACCTTTCAGCAATTTCAACATACTTTCTAAGGCTTTTTCACATTTCACCCCATCTCATATACTATTCTTTTACTCCACTCAGGGCCATGGTGGATGTGGGCGCTACCAGCCCCGTATCCGGCGCTCTGGCCTGGAGCTATATGCTGAGTGGAAGCACGTCAATGAGGATTCTCAGGAGAAAAAGATCCTGTTGAGCCCCGAGCGTGTGCATGAGATCTTTAAACGCATCTCAGATGAAGAGGACATCATCTTGGGCATGGACCCAAAGTATGCCCGTCCTGAATGGATGATTGTCACCGTGCTGCCTGTGCCTCCTCTGGCGGTCAGGCCTGCAGTAGTTATGCAGGGCTCTGCTCGCAACCAAGTAAGGAGATGAAGACTAATTTCGAAAAAATGTGTTACTTTGCTAAAATTCAAAGCAATCTGCTGAAGCTGTGTAAAATCATGAAGGCCAGATGTGTAGTATTATTGATTAACAAGCACTGATGCCATTGGTAATCCATGCATTCTGTTTCCAAGGATGATTTGACACATAAATTGGCCGACATTGTCAAGATCAACAACCAGCTGAGGAGGAACGAGCAAAGTGGTGCTGCAGCTCATGTTATTGCTGAAGATGTCAAGCTGCTCCAGTTCCATGTCGCCACCATGGTGGACAATGAACTGCCAGGCCTGCCCAGGGTATGTTTGGGTTATTACACTGGCTATGGTGACTGGATTGAGCAACTGATTTCACCTTGGCATAAATTCTGAAAATATCCCGTGTAATATTTTTTAAATCCTCTATTTTATTATCTCTTCTCTATCAGGCAATGCAGAAATCTGGCCGCCCCCTTAAATCAATCAAACAGCGTCTAAAGGGAAAAGAGGGCAGAGTCAGAGGCAACTTGATGGGAAAGCGTGTTGACTTTTCTGCCCGAACTGTTATCACTCCTGACCCCAACCTACAAATCGACCAAGTTGGTGTACCACGATCCATCGCAGCCAACATGACCTTCCCAGAGATTGTCACACCTTTCAATATTGACAGGTACAGCTGACCGTTTTCTATTGTTAATTGAGGCTTACTTCATCTGCTCTAAACTGAATTTGATGTCATCTAATGCACCGATACATTCTAATGACAGGTTACAAGAGCTGGTGCGGAGAGGCAATAGCCAATACCCAGGGGCCAAATATATCATCCGCGACAACGGGGACAGAATTGACTTGCGATTCCACCCCAAACCAAGTGACCTTCATCTACAGATTGGCTACAAGGTGAAAATAAATTTATGGTCAGGTTTTCAATCAAGAATTATCACTAGAATTATTATTATTTTTCATATTACACATTACAGTTTTTATTGAATTTACTGTACTTTTCTTCCCTTTCTCATAGGTGGAAAGACATATGTGTGACGGTGACATCATCATCTTTAACAGACAGCCCACGCTACATAAAATGTCCATGATGGGACATAGGGTTCGGATCCTGCCCTGGTCTACCTTCCGACTTAACCTCAGGTGCAAGATTAAGAAAAGCCGCTCACAACGCTTTGATGTATTTGTTTATTCCCTTTGACTGTGACAGACTGGCTCAATTTTCCTTTAAATTTGGCAGTAATACCAAAGAGGAAGATTTTTGATATTCTGATTGAGAAAATGATGTAAATTATGAATGTGAATTATTCTTAGCCACAGTGAAAAATATCATCAAGGAAAACTATGCCTTTTATACTGTTGCTACTAAATGGTAAATTGATTTGTTCTTACATAATATGCTTAATAACAAGTAAAGGCTCCTTAAGAGTAATATCCATCTAGCCGTCCATTGTCAACTGCTTATCCGAAATCAGGTCGCAGGGAACTGGAGCCTATCTCAGTCCTCATTGGGCAAAAGGCGGGGACACACCCTGTATAAGTCGTCAATCTATCTCAGGGTAGAGCAGTTAGGGGAACAGTGTCTTGCTCAAGGACACCTCGACACGCTTCTCTGCAGGATTGGGCATCGAACCTACAATCGTCCAATTGCCAGACAAACCGCTCTACCAACCGAGCCATGCCCCCTCTCCTTAAGAGTAATATATATTGTGAAAAATTTAGAGGATCATCTTCTACTTCTGTTTTTCAGAGTTGGCATGATGACCAACACAACTTCAATGTACATTATTCTATTAGAGTTGTTGGCTGAAAATGTCCTGCTTTAGTGACATAGTGAATTCAGAGAAGTCCTATGTTAGCTGCACCTAAAATTTCATGTTATAATTTTCTTGCATTGGACTTGCTCCACATATCAAATGAATGATATAAACAGCTGTAACGTGTCCTTTCCCCTACTACCAGTGTGACCACCCCATATAACGCTGACTTTGATGGAGATGAAATGAACCTCCACCTGCCCCAGTCTCTTGAGACCAAGGCAGAGATTCAGGAGCTGGCCATGGTACCACGCATGATCGTCACACCCCAGTCCAACCGTCCCGTCATGGGAATTGTGCAGGACACCCTCACGGCTGTGCGCAAATTCACCAAGAGGGATGTCTTTTTAGAGAGGGTAAGGGGGACTAAACAGTTTTTCGTAAGAATATTGATACTATCCTCAGGAATGCTACAATAGTAATGATAGTGATGATACTACTAGTTTTGGCTGCTCCCGTTATGGGTCACCAGTAGATAATCTGTTTCCATCTCTTTCTCTCCTCTGTCCTTGCTCTGTCGTACCAGCTACCTCCATGTCATCCCTCACCATATACATAAACCTCCTCTTTGATCTTCCTCTTCTCCCCTTGTCTGGCAGTTTTCACCTTGAGCTGTCCCTCTAATATACTCATAATATACTAATATACTTTCATCACTCCCAATGCAAATCTTAGGATCTTCAACTCTGCCACCTCTACCTTCATCTCCTGTTGTTTTGTCAGTGCTACTGTTTCCAACATAGCTGGTCTCACTACCATCTTATAAATAAACCTTACCTTTTAGTTGCTGGTACCCTTCTATTATACATGTCACTCCAGACAGTTTGCCACCCCAGTCACAGTGATGATAATCCCCTTTTTCCATCTTATCATTTAGCAGATGCTTTTATCCAGTGACTTTCAAAGAGTCAATAGTTAGCAGATATCATGCTGTCAACCTGTCTTCTCTTAAATTTCCCAATAGTAATAATATGCTGCTCAGTAGTAATACCATAATACTGCTCAATAATAATACCATCATAACTGCTAAATTGTAATATACCTGTCAATAGTAATAATATCTCAGCCAGTGGGTATGTAATTTCTAATGCAATTAGTGTACGTGTGCAAGAGTTGGACTATAAGATATTGCAAAACTATTGGTAAAGTTTATCTTACGATTACCAAAAGTGTGATGCAAATAATGGACTGAATACATTTGTCTGTCACACATGGATTGAGTTTTTAGCCCTTTCTTGAAGGAAATGTTTGGATAGCATTTTTCAAAGAAGTTTAAAAGAAGTTTTTACATAGAATAGAATGGGACCCAAAAAGAAAAACTATAGCAAATAAATCAATAAAACAGAAAACAAGTGGCCTTTGAGTACATTAGAAATCCTTCTTTAGTGTATAATATTAAGTGCAAGTTTATAAGGGCATATTATATGAGTATTTCATCATATTAGGCGTCTGTCGACTCACCTTGCCCTTTTCCTGCAATACAGGGTGAGGTGATGAATCTGCTCATGTTCCTCTCCACGTGGGATGGCAAGGTGCCCCAGCCAGCCATTCTCAAGCCTCGCCCACTGTGGACAGGCAAGCAGATCTTCAGCCTCATCATTCCAGGGCACATCAATGTCATCCGCACTCACAGTACCCACCCCGATGAGGAGGACAGCGGGCCTTACAAGCACATTTCACCTGGAGACACCAAGGTACTGAGTCAGATTAACATGAAATCAACAAGTCTTGATTTTATTATGGCAATGACATGAAATTGACCATTGAAAGAAGAAAACTGTGTTCAGCCACTGTTTGAAAAGCAGCATTTTGTTGTTCTACCTTTTGGTATCAAAAGAATAATGGGAGAGGATGGGGCAAAGTGCTCTGGCTGAATTACTCTCCTTATTTTTCTTGTGTTAAAAGTCTCTGACGTGTGTAAAGATTATGACAAGATACCAAAAGTTGAATAATCGATACCTGTTTTTTTACACAGGTTATTGTGGAGAATGGCGAGCTGATCATGGGTATCCTGTGTAAGAAGTCTCTTGGAACCTCAGCTGGCTCCCTGGTCCACATTTCCTACTTGGAGATGGGCCACGATGTCACCAGGCTCTTCTACTCCAACATTCAGACCGTGGTCAACAACTGGCTGCTCATTGAGGGTACAAGAACAATGCCATTAAAGACACAGTTTACTCTTTAGTTTACCATTGTGAATAAGCCTCTCAGTCCCCGATTTGCAATTACTGGTTTCATGCAGCTCAGACTGGTTGGGGTGCTTTATCAGGGACAGCAGGCAACTTGGTCTTTTGCTGATAAAGTTTTCAATTCACAATCACTTAAGACATGATTATCTATCTATATTCTAATTTTTTTAACCTGTGTTATTTTTCCTCAAAAATGGATGCAAAACATCTTTATCGTTCTTTACCTTTTATCCAGGGCACTCCATTGGTATCGGTGACTCCATTGCTGACGCCAAGACATACCTTGACATCCAGAATACAATCAAGAAAGCCAAACAGGATGTGATAGAGGTAATGGCTTTCTGCTTTCAAAGCTCGCTTGGATTTAACTTGTCCAAAGCATAGAAATTAAAATTAAAAATTAACTGGAAATTTAAAAAATAGACATCCTATGAAACTATATTCAGACTTAATTAACACTTGACTGCGTCTTGTCCTTCAAGGTTATTGAGAAAGCCCATAACAATGAATTGGAACCAACTCCTGGTAACACATTGAGGCAGACCTTTGAGAACCAGGTCAACCGAATACTCAATGATGCTCGTGACAAAACAGGATCCTCTGCTCAGAAGTCCCTGTCCGAGTACAACAACTTTAAGTCCATGGTGGTTGCCGGCTCCAAGGGTTCAAAGATTAACATCTCACAGGTAAGATGCATGGCGGACATTTCAGGTCATCATGCTTGAAATGGAAATTTCCTTCAAAACATTTTTGTTTTATCCCATTTGTTAGACCTCACAGAATGAAAGTTGTCAGTTGCTTTACAGCCCTGTTCAATATGAGACTATTCCCTTCTCTTGCTTTGGCCCTTGTAGCAGGCAAACATGTACAACTCGCACTGCATGACACTCCCTCTTCTCCCAGGTTATTGCTGTGGTAGGGCAACAGAACGTGGAGGGTAAACGGATCCCCTTTGGCTTCAAGCATCGCACACTGCCTCACTTCATCAAAGATGATTATGGCCCTGAAAGCAGAGGGTTTGTGGAGAACTCATATCTGGCTGGCCTGACGCCAACAGAGTTCTTCTTCCACGCCATGGGAGGCAGAGAAGGACTTATCGATACAGCTGTCAAAACTGCCGAGACTGGTAAGTCTGGGAAGCTGGGAATTTACAAAACAGCAAGTGAAGGGTCAGGGCTGAAAATGAAGTTAGATTCGGGAAGGGTTCAATGTTTTCGAGATGTGTAAAACTGAGATGTGAGATTGCTCTCTTTTCCATAGTAGTCTAAATGTTGCAGGGTGGCAGGGTATGTGAAGGCCATAGGGTTCACCAATTCTCACTTCTCTGTATCTAAACAAGGTTACATCCAGCGTCGGCTGATCAAGTCTATGGAGTCAGTTATGGTGAAATATGATGCCACAGTGAGGAACTCCATCAACCAGGTGGTGCAGCTGCGGTATGGTGAGGATGGCCTGGCTGGGGAAGCTGTAGAGTTCCAGAACATGGCCACGCTCAAACCCTCCAACAAGGCCTTCGAGAAGAAGTGAGTATCAAGAATAGTCACACTTATACACACTCAACATAGTGAGTGAAACAGGAATGTATTAGCTGTTACAAAGCAAACAGGCTGAGGCCAACTTTCATATCTAGAAATGGTAGGAATTGTTCTCTAAACCACATTCTTCTACCACCTGGCCACCTGATTACTAGTAATGTGGAAAAAAAAACAGGAGGAGAGTTCCTTTTTTTTAAATCCCTTTTTTCCCCACCCGAATTCCCCAAGATGCCTATGGCTATCGTTTTTTTTATACCCCTTTAGAACGTCGACAGGAAGGAGGAAGCCATAGATCGCATGGGTCTCCTCAAAGTCATGTGATGACTAGCCCTCGCTATTTCACACATCACGGCTTCGTGGGTAAAGCACGGTGCTTGGCCTTCAGAGGAGAAGGAAACAAGAGTACTTTCCGTTCACTTAACCGCAAGCACCCAGATGACCCAGAGGGGTACACTAGCAAACCTAGAATGCTTTATCCAACCTAACTCCTATCTATATCTCTGTGAGACTTAGACAACTATGCCCCACTAACTATGGACTTCCAGCCGTGGAGGATGAGAGTTTTGCTGGCCTTGACCATACTGCTGCCTTACCAAACATATTTAACCCCGTTACATTAATCCTATATAGTGGAGTGCAACAGTGACCATCTTAACCACAGCAGAGAGGGCATGTACATGGGCTTACAAGTCTTATCTTCATGGTTTAATCTGTCTAGGTTTAAGTTTGACTGCACAAATGAGAGGGCCCTGAGACGCACCCTGCAGGAGGATGTGGTTAAAGACGTGATGACTAATGCCCATGTGCAAAGCGCTTTAGAAAGGGAATTTGAGAACATGAGAGATGACCGAGAGATCCTTCGTGCCATCTTCCCTACCGGTGACAGTAAGGTGTGTAGTCACACTTTCTCAGGCTGTTACTCCTGCAGTCTTGCTTTCTACATTGATACACTGGTACAAATTATGAATGGTAGTTTAATGACCACATGATCTTCTTTACCTGAAGGTGGTGCTGCCGTGCAACCTGGCCAGGATGATCTGGAACGCCCAGAAGATCTTCCGAATCAACACTCGCACTCCGACAGATCTCAATCCATTACGAGTGGTTGAGGGTATGTCAGATGTCAGTTTTACTTGGTTAAAAAGAAAAAAACCAATCTGTCAGCAGCCATTTTAAACTACTTGAATCTAAAAATCCATTGGTAAAAATGGCGTTGTTACCTCCCACTTTTTCCCCACCATATCATTAGTCCCAGGAATGTCTGAGGACAAATGACTGGCTATAGGATTATAGCTAGACAATTGTGTCCTATCCCAAAGAACTTCTTAGAGCTATATAAAGCCTGGCCTGTATATGCAGGTTATATAAAGAGTGAAGGGAACAGTCTTAGAGTGGGAAGGATCACTTAACATTATCACAATCTAGTTTGGCCCGGTTGTACTTTTGACCACCAACTATGTGACAATGGCTATTATAATGTTTTGAAAATTGACCAAAAGCCGTGAGGTGGAATTGTTTGATTGTGGAAACAACAACATTTTTACCAATGGAAATTAATATTGTAAAAATATGCAGTTATTTTCATGAAAGCTTTCAAAAATATACCAGATTGTCACAGTTAGAGCCGTGGTGCTCTCTGCTCCCAGTCGCTGTTCTGCTTGAAAACTTAAAAAACCTCATTCAAATCTGTTGATTCATCAATCATTCATGGGCTTGGCTCTGACCACTTCCCCAGGTGTCCATGACCTCAGTAAGAAGCTGGTGATTGTGAATGGAGATGACCCATTGAGCAGGCAGGCCCAACAGAATGCCACGCTGCTCTTCAACATCCACCTGCGCTCCACGCTCTGCTCCAAACGCATGACCGAGGAGTTCCGTCTCTCCACAGAGGCCTTTGACTGGCTGCTAGGAGAGATAGAGACCCGGTTCAACCAGTCTATTGTAAGTTTATTGTAGGTAAATGGTAAATGGACTTGTTCTTATATGGTACTTTTCTAGTGTCATGGCCACTCGAAGCGCTTTACAACAAATGCCTCACACTTACTGAGCTACAGGGCGGTATAAAAACCCACAACGCCTGACTCCCAGGCCTGCACTCTACTCACTAAGCCACCTCGGCTCATATATATAGGCTTATTTTGTAAGCAGATTACCCCCCCATCAAGTAATGGCAGCAAGAAAACAAATATAGCCACATATTCCCTATACATAACCCTCATCTTCCACACTTCCAGACTCACCCAGGTGAGATGGTGGGAGCCCTGGCTGCCCAATCACTGGGAGAGCCCGCCACGCAGATGACCCTCAACACCTTTCACTATGCCGGTGTGTCTGCCAAGAACGTCACGCTTGGTGTGCCCCGTCTAAAGGAGTTGATCAACATCTCAAAGAGGCCCAAAACGCCTTCACTGACTGTGTTCCTCCTGGGTCAGGCAGCCCGTGATGCCGAGAGGGCCAAGGACATTCTCTGTCGACTGGAACACACTACTCTGCGAAAGGTGAGGATGGCAGGAAGGCCTGGAATAGGGCTTGAAGAGATAGACATCCAGTTATGTGATCTATGGAACCAAGATAGGCTGATGCTGTTTTGTTTAGTCCATTTTTTTTTTAATAACTGTGAAGATATTTCAGGAAGCATCAAGCTGAGATAAATTCATGCCAGAACTGGTCAGGTCAAAGGAAATTTAAAAATTCAGATCTATTTTATAATTCCAGGTGACAGCCAACACGGCCATCTACTATGACCCCAACCCCCAAAGCACGGTGGTGACGGAGGATCAGGAATGGGTCAACGTCTACTACGAGATGCCGGACTTTGACGTGTCACGTATTTCACCCTGGCTGCTGCGTATCGAGCTCGACCGCAAACACATGACCGATCGCAAGCTCACTATGGAGCAGATTGCTGAAAAGATTAATGCAGGTCTGTTACTCTAAATGAAGTTATTAATTACTTGGGGTGTGGGGCAGGGATTATATGTCATGTATATATTTTTCTTTAACGTTTGCATCACTACTACTCTGACAGGTTTCGGAGATGACCTGAACTGTATCTTCAATGATGACAACGCTGAAAAACTAGTTCTGCGAATCAGAATTATGAATAGTGATGAGAACAAGTTTCAAGAGGTGAAGAACCATGGTCTAAAAACTGCAATAATCACTCAAATGTTATCCTTTTGGGAGTCTTTTTAAACATTTAACATTTATGTTTCCCAAGGATGAAGAGGTTGTGGATAAAATGGACGATGATGTATTCTTGAGATGCATTGAGTCCAATATGCTAACAGACATGACATTGCAGGGGATTGAGCAGATCAGCAAGGTAATAGGGGAGACTCATGCACATCCTAAAATGGAACAAAAAATATGTGAATGCTGACCTGATGAGAGATGACAGCAGATGGATGTTTCAGGGTTGTTAATCGGTGGTAAAACTCCTGTTCTGTGCCTGTAGGTGTATATGCACTTGCCTCAGACTGACAACAAGAAAAAGATCATCATTACAGAGGACGGTGAATTCAAGGCATTACAGGAGTGGATCCTGGAGACAGATGGTGTGGGCCTCATGAGGGTGCTCAGTGAGAAAGACGTTGATCCTGTCAGGACCACCTCCAACGACATTGTGGAGATCTTCACGGTACACATTGCACACCCAAAAATATTCTCTTATTCTTGTCAATTATGTCTGCTTGTAATAATTTGGAGAATTTAAAAAGTCACAAAACACTTCACAAGAATTAGAGAAAAATGCCACCAATGGTACGAAATGCACAAATAAGGTGAGAAAAATAGAAAAAGATGTCATAAAACAATGTTCTTGGTGAGAGTTAATCAACATTCATGTTTGCAAGTTAAAAATCCGTCAGTCTTAAGCCATTCAGTGAGGTTGCTTGTTTATCCTGATGGTAGACTCTCGATTACCTCTTTCCTTTCTACTAATATTTCAAACAGCCAAATAGGATTTGTCCTGGGAACTGATGTCTACTGTTTCCATTGCCAGCAGTTCGTCACAAAACATTGTATAACGTTGACTGTAAGCATGTTGTGTTGACTTAGCATTGACCTTCCTCCTTGACTCAAGCTGCTCTCTGGTTCCTCCAGGTTCTTGGTATTGAGGCTGTGCGGAAGGCTCTGGAGAGGGAGTTGTACCATGTCATTTCCTTTGATGGTTCCTACGTCAACTACCGCCATCTGGCCCTGCTCTGTGACACTATGACATGCCGAGGCCACCTGATGGCCATCACACGTCACGGTATCAACCGTCAAGACACAGGACCTCTTATGAAGTGTTCCTTTGAGGAGACGGTGAGATATTGAATGCTTTTAATTCAGGAATGGACAACATGAAAGGGCCTGTGTGGCTAGAGTTCTTTGATCCAACAAAGCAGTTGTAGTCACCAAATAAAGCTACTTTGCATAGACTATTGATTGACTAATAGAATCAGGTGTGTCACTGTTTGATTGGTCCAAAGACCTGCTCCACACTGGCCCTTTCTGGATGATATTGCCCTCCCCTGAATTCTCAACTCTTACCATATAATCCAACAAAACCAATTTGAAACTAGACCGCCCCTTTTTTTAACATTCTGACATTGTTCTCTCTTCCCCTCCCAGGTGGATGTGCTGATGGAGGCTTCATCGCACGGTGAAAATGACCCAATGAAGGGTGTGTCAGAGAACATCATGTTGGGCCAGTTAGCCCCAGCTGGGACTGGCTGCTTTGACTTGCTGCTCGATGCTGAGAAGTGTAAATACGGCATGGAGATCCCAACCAACATACCCGGCATCAGTGTGGCAGGACGTAAGTAGCAGGGAGCCTACTATTATACTTGAGGTGGTAGCGTCTTCACATCCAACTTATGAGCACAGGTACAGGACAATTGAATGAGCTTTTCTTTGATTCATGAAGCATCATTGAACTGACAAACATCCCTGGCAGACTGAAACATGAGTAAATACAAATTCTTGGGGAGCTCTTTTTTGGTTTCGTAAACTTTTATAGCAGAAACTGTGAATGTGACATTTTGTTCATGATATATTTGTTCATCAGTTGCTGGTTTAGTCCTTGCATCATAAATGTTCATAGAAGTAAGATTGATGTTCTGTCTGCATCTGGTCTATAGCTACTGGAATGTTCTTCGGCTCAGCACCCAGTCCTATGAGCGGCATGTCCCCAAACATGACCCCGTGGAATACCGGAGCAACCCCTGCTTACGGCGCGTGGTCTCCCAGCATTGGTGAGTATTTGTCCAAGGTCATATGTCTCATCCTTCATTGGTTTTTATTTGCTCACTCTCACACTCCAACCTCCAGGAAGTGGCATGACACCCGGAGCAGCCGGCTTCTCGCCCAGTGCAGCATCTGATGCAAGTGGTTTCTCACCGGGATACTCCCCGGCTTGGTCCCCTACTCCGGGCTCTCCTGGGTCCCCAGGCCCAGCAAGTCCTTACATCCCCTCTCCAGGTGAGACGATGTGTTGAAATGCGGTCACATTCTTAGTGGACTCCTGCATCTGATAAATATTATTTAGCTATATAACAGTAAGCCAGTGTTGCACTGAGACATTTAATTCCCCATCATGTGACTTTTGAAGAAAATTGTAAAGTTTTCAGCATCCCTGTACAGCTTCTCTCTTGGTGTGTAAAGATGTGTAGACATCATGTGAGCCACTCTCCTTTAGTTTTAGACACTCTTACTTTGTTTACAATCTTCTCCCCTGTCTTTTGTGTTGGATATGAAATTCTTCTTTTAAAATTCTGTTGGCACAGCAAAAGTATTTGGGGAAGAGGAAGCTTTCGACATCTTGTAATCAAATCATTTCTTTCCTTCTTGGTTTTCCAGGTGGGGCGATGTCCCCCAACTACTCACCCACCTCCCCAGCATACGAGCCTCGTTCCCCGGGTGGCTACACCCCGCAGAGTCCCGGCTACTCCCCCACATCACCTTCCTACTCACCCACCTCCCCCTCCTAC
>OMLC01000358.1:3174-19808 GCA_900302585.1 Regalecus glesne
TCTCTCTCCTCTCTTTATCTTTCTCTCTCTCCCTCTCTCTAATACTCTCTCCAGAACATTTTTTTTCTCCTTATTGTGCTCACATTGTTCTTTTGTAGTACTTTCAGGGTTTGTGTTCATATTGGTCTATGTGCTGTCCTGCATATTAATCTCCTCAGCAGCAAGAGGACAAGCTTGTGCCTGTTGCTTGCTGCACCCGTATGTGTAACGAGTCAGTGTCTGTTTTTGATCATTAGATATGCTGATGCATCCACTGTAGGCTCTCTGGAAAAACCAAAGTCTAAAAACATAGTCATTTTAGTCCTTTGACTAACACACCTCTTCAATAGTCTATGTACTTATCTGAGTATGACAAATATTGGCATACAGAAAGGAATGCACGCTGTATACTTACTGTCAACCCCTGCCGCCTCTGTAGGCCCCCTTTTGTGACAGGAATGATAGGGTAGGGTAGACCGGGGGCCCTTTTCTCCTTTCAACTCCTTATAGAGGGTAAAGCTGGCAACAGCAATGAGATACTACTGCTTGTTCCAAGAGCACACATTGCAGACAGTAAAGGAGAGCCAGAGCAGGAATTAGCCTTCACTTCTGATTTTTCAAGGTGATTCCATTCAATCAACGGGCAATCAATCAATTCCTCAGTTATTTTAAAAAAGAAGACTTGAAGCCCCTCTGACACTTGCACCTGAGGAGTCTATGCATTCAAAATGACGGCTATACACTCTTTTATTTTCTTCTTTCAGCCTTTTCCTTGTTTTCAGAGGTCATCACACCGGATTTTATAGATTATGTTGGTACTGTGTATGGTGGCCTCAACCGATCTAATATGATCTTGTCAATCTGCAAACTGATTTGGCAAAATATCCTGGCACAACCATTTTAGACCAGTTTAGACATGAGGCACTAGTTGCTGAAGTGAATCGTAAGTCCACACTGTTAAATTATGTTTATTGATGAATACATAGCAACTCCTTCAGATTGTTTCTACGCATATCACAAACTAGCAGTTACATCCTGCAAGTCCTTACCCAGTTGATTAATCTTCAAAAAGTTTTTTTTTAATTTGATAAGAGTTTATGACACCTCCATGACCAAGGCTGACTAAGTCTTTCCCTGAGGTAATTACCAACCCTCATTATTCACATGAATGAATACCAGTAAGAATATGAGATTATCACTGAGTAGATACCTTCTCGTAAATGATAATAATTATGATAATAGTAACTATAATTTATATAGTGCCTTTCATACCACCCAAAGAGGCTTTTCAGAGATTAAGCAAAAAAACAGGACTATACAAAACACTACTAAAGGTATACTTAAGATACAATATATAGTACAATACAGAATACAGCAGGTAATAAAAATTAATAATATTCTAAATGAGGATTATTTATTGTAGTTTCATGTTGTATGTATGTATTTACATCATAACACAGGAGAAAGGTCGGTTTAACGTGTCACAATTAGTCCCCACATTGTGGGGGTGGACATGGACTTGAAAGGAGCTTGTGGGATAAAAGCTGGATGCCATTTCTGACACTTCGAAGTGGGTTCAGACCCACAACACCTGGCTTCTCAGTCCACAAAGTGTGCTCGACCACTTAGCTACCACAGCATGTAAGGTCTGTATGCCAGTGTGATGTGAAGTCCGAATAAGAAGTCCATGAATCATGTCAACTTCTTTTGTTTCTATGAAATGATATAAGTGGAAGAGAAGAAGGCTTATCCGCCATTGCATAATTGTTGTCTGAGCGCTCATACCAGTAGAAAAGTTGGAGTGGAATGTCTCAACATTCCAAGTATGAACATTTTAAGTGTGACTGAATACAAACACCTTTTTAAAGACATTTCTTCTGGTTCCACTGTGTAATCTGTATTCCAGGCTTGCAGAGCAGACCTTTTAGTACCCTAGACATTCTTATGGCTACATTGCATTGGTGACCACGGATAACTTCAAGTGAGCCTGCATTTCTCGTAAGAGTCACTGGAGATGCTGACCTGCATTGCAGGCATATTGGGCTGTGTCCTGTTAGCTATTAAGTGTCCCATGTCAGCAAATATGGAAATCTACATGGAATCTTTACTGGAAAATAAAACAAATTGCATGTCTGATCTGATTCCGATTTTATCAGACATGTAATGAGTTCACCTAGGTCATTGACTGATGAATCCTTGCTCATCTAAAAAAAAAGGGTTTGGCTTCATGATTGTGACCCGGTGGCTCAGACGGGTGAAGTGTCTGAACACACATCACCTTTGTTTCAGCTGGGGCAGAGCACCAGAGGCAGACATAAGCAAAACTTGATTCTTATCACTTACAAGGTACATTGCTGTTTGATGGTTGTCGAATGGGCCCACATGTACTAGCAGTGAGTAAGACATAACAGGGCCATATGAAAATAGCAAAGCTCATCTTGACATTTACCTTTTACAAGACATCAAGCCATTCATGACAGATTCATCATCTCTGTTCTTCCTCAGACATTTTCAGGCCAATTGATCAAATTCTCTAACTGAACAGGGTTTATGAGGAACCAAAGATGACCTGAAACAGTGATCAATGGAAGATAATGACTAGGCATGTCTTACCCATCCTCAGAGCATGCCAGAGCATGCTGAGCTTTCATCAGAAAACATGCACACTTCACCTGAAAGTATACAACAGAGACACCCTTGTATGCACATGAGGAGAGACCATAGAAGTATTTTTTATCATCAACTGCTCAGCCAATACTCCAGGTTATCTTTCCATCAGACATGGACTAAGTTCTCTTTTCTGTTAACTTAGTCAAACAAGATGACTAAAAAGAGAACCCTTTGCCTACCAGGAGTGCTTTGCTACAAACAAACAACATATTTCTGCATATTTCTGAGTTGGAGAAATGCATGGGCCCCAGGACACCCCCCCCCATTTTCTAAAGGAATGACTAATTTTCTCCATTACCCACATCCCTCTCAGAGGAATAAAAGAACTCCACTTTCAACAGGAAGTTATAAAGTGTGCTCCCATGGACTTTGATCCAGTCCAGAACCCGGAGACATTCTTGCATTCAGATGCTTTTAAAAAACAGCATGGAGGCAGAAGTTAAGCTAAGCACATTCTTGTTTTCCATAAGTGACTAATGAGAACCATGTGATGTGGAAGTCTATATCAAGATCAAGTTGCCATGGCCCTCATATTGTTTGGATGCCTTGTCTGATTCAAACCCAGTGTGGTTTTTTTTAGAAATGTCCGGGACCATAGGAACGCTTAAAAGGTAATACATCAATCCATGAAAAAATGAAAAATATGAGGCAATCTCTGCAGAAAAGATAATGAGAGGAAATAAGTTTAGAGTTTTCTGAGGGAAGCAGTTAAGAAGATAGTTAGTGTCTATAATGAAGAGACATCTCAGCGATGGGGAAACGAATAACAGCCCAAAACCTGAGGTTGAGAAGTTTAAGATTTTCCTCTTCTTCTTCTCCTTTTGACTTGTTCCCTGCTTTCCTGGGGTCACCACAGTAGATTTTAGTTTTCATTGGTCCCTTGTGAGGGCATGGCACCAATGGTGGCCTTGACCAACTGGTATGGTTTTGCTAATCCACATACTGACCTGGCAAAATTTTATGTTGGATGCCCTTCTTGACAAAAACCACTTATTCTTTATTTTTTCCTTCAGTGTTTAGTTCGAAAAATAATCAGTTTTATTTGCAAAGTAAGGTTTCTAATACCAGGGATTGTAGTTAATGGGGTGGTGTGGCCCAGGACGTTGAGTTGTTTTTTTTAGCAATCAGCTGGTTGCTAGTTTGATCCCTAGCTTCTCCAGAAAGCTAGTTGAGGTGTCCTTAAACAAGACACCAAACCCCTGACTTCCCTTCCATATGCTGCAGCTACTTACTGCTCCTATACAATAGGATGATTTTAATGCAGAAATCAAGTTTAATTGTCGGAACACAATGAAAAAAAGAAGTGCCTTTCCTTTTGTAGTGAGCACAGACCTGCTCACTACAAAACCAACAGCCGTAGAACTTCCTTATAACCCTTGGCAATATATACAAGCTATTTACAGAGGCTTTTTTTCCCGGACATTTCAGTAGGAACATGTATTTGTGTGTGTGCCTGGGGGGAAAAAATGTTGCCCAGTTTTCCTGAGTCAATGAGATACCTCAAAATCCTGCAAAAAGCTCTGATCTGCATGGCATATGAATGCTGCTGCTCCTCAGCCTGACTCGCACAACATAAGTATCTCTCATGTGTCTCAAACCAACACCGAAATAAAACTGGATTAAACTGAATGGGTGGGACACATTTGCCTCCATCAAGTCAATCTTTCTAGTAAATGAGATCTTGACTTGAAACATCCCATTAATCCAGGAAAACAAACATATTTTACATCACATGAAAACATTTGTCAAAATTCTGATAAAATAATCTTGTTAATTCAGAATAACAGAGCAAACATTTTTGTTCTCATGTGCTTCCTTATGTATGTGTCCTGATGTATGCTTCTGAACTCTTGAAATTTCACTGACACATTATCTACATGTGCTTAAAAAAACAAAAACCTCCTCATGTCTCATCAAGTCCATTGCCAACTGCAAGTTTGGTCATGGAGTCATGCTGGAGCCTATCCTAGTTGTCATTGAGCAATTCTGGTTGCCATTCCTTAGCAGAGTTTGAGGAATGTCTTACTCGAGGACACTTCCACACGCTTTCAGCGGGGCTGGAGGTAATAATTATAGTAACAATAATAATCTCCTGATTACTAGATAACCGTACTACATCTTGAGCAGCTCCTACACAAATACGGAATGTTTTTATTGACAATTGGTGAAATGAAACATCTTTGAAGTCAATTCCATACACACACATATAAATGTGTACAAACAACAAATGATATATATTTTGTATTGATTCACAAATAGAAGATGTTGGCAGCGGTGGGATTCGAACCCACGCCTCCGAAGAGACTGGAGCCTTAATCCAGCGCCTTAGACCGCTCGGCCACGCTACCTGTGTGCACTAGAACAAATTGTTTTATAATAGCAATAATAGAACAGAGTGTACACCAAATCGTCATTTCCGTGCTGGTCACATAACGGCGCCTATTTCAAGACAAGAGAGAAGTCCCCAAGCTTTCCCTTCTTGTTCTCGTCCTTAACCCGCTGTCAGTCTGTGTCTGGATTAAATTTGACGAGTGGTCAATATATCCAGGCAAGCCAGGCATATAGACTATAAATACAAAAAAACAACAACGCCAAGTGTAGATGAGATGATAACATGTGAAGTTGGCTAAAATGCAGGTTTATAACGCGACTTCCAATGATAAACTATGGTCTATGACTTGTCTTATTCACACGTTTAGTAGACTGGACTACTTTGGACCAATAGAAACTGGAGGGAGGTCTGATTTACCTCATGTGCAGTCATAGCACCTTCCTTTGGTGAAGGGTCGCTATTGCAGGATTTAATGTCGAAATTAAAATCGATGGAGAAAGTTGTTTAAGATTGACAAATTAATGAATGTCTGAGCTGACTGCAAAGGTCTCCATGGCATTTGGCAAAGTTGAGAATACACAAAATGTATACATAACACATTTTTGCTCAATAATTCAGGTAGTAAAAAAGTCAAAATAATTTGAACAAGATAATTAAGATTATTTTGATTTAAACTCAATATTTATTAATAAACTGGTGAATCTGAGTGATTTCCATCCAACCCAAGACATCATGTTTTGTCCAGCAGAACCCCAAATCTGTTCGTGCACCCAGTGGATTGTATCCTAACCATGCGGATGACTCCTTCATAGTCATTATCATAATCATCACTATAACTTGAAAAGTCTCTTTTCTTCCAATTCCTCCATAGACACTGCTGTCCGCTGCATTTTAAACTGGTACGTCTCAAATTACTTCTTATGCCTCCTTCTTTTAGGGTTATTTGGTGGTTGGCAAACAGTGGTTCGGCACATTACTGCCACCAGCTGGAAGGGAGAGTGGCTCAGGATGCCCTTCCATCCATTGTCAAAAATTGAGTCGCGGGGGAACTGGAGCCTACTAAATGAAAATTCATACGTCACTATTTCAAACATAATTCAACAAAAGAATCCAGAATAAATAATTCAACAAATTTTATGTGTTTAAAACAGGAGGGAGTTACTACTTATAATACAAAAGAAATAACAAAACAACTCGTATCTTCTTGATTAAACTTTCTTGATTGAGCATGCATCAAGATACTTGATTAAAATAGATATTTCATGCAAACACCTCTCTCGGCAGCTCCTGAACACTTCCAGAGCCTCAAATAACACACAGACATATCCTACCTGCTGCAGCCACAATTTTGTCAAATATATTTTATTTTGTTCTATTCTAGTAGTATAATTAATCACCCTTGCCACCGAATTGTCATCCTTGGCTCATTATTTTGCATAATAATCACTGTTTCTATTCTTCTAGCAGTTTACGCATAGGACAATATGCTTTTTCTGCTGTTTTTTTCCACTTTTTCTTAAGTCTTCATAGAGGAAGCTTTAGTCATTTGTCATTGTAACACACATACCACAAACCTTGTTCTCTGCATTAAACTAATTCCATGGATAGGAGCAGTGAGCAGCTGCAGCACCCGGGACCAACTCGAGTTTTCCTTCTCTATTACCTTACTCAGTTAGGGGCACAGGCAGGAGCAGTGCAGATAGTTTTGAAGCCGGCTCATTCCTACCCATAAATCTTAGGATGCCCTGCACCAATCAGAGACGTGGGTGTTGCTATGGAGATGTAAACCGCGCCATGGTTGTGCGGTCGTGTCTGCCTGCTAGCAACCCAGTCCATCATGTTTCCTCAGATCAGATACCGAGTGCTTATTTTATGGGTCGAGGAGCAGACAAATAAGATAGTAGAGTGTGTATGCGGTTGAAAACAGTTGGCTGGAAACGACAGGAAAGGGTATTAAATGACATCATTCGTAAGGCTTTATGGCAATACTTGTTTATTTCCTTCCTGAACAACATTAAGCAAACAGTTCCGTGCCTTTAGCTTTCAGATCGTTGTTTAATCTCAAAATGAGCTTCACTTTGATTCATCTCACCGATCGCTGTTTAAATGTTGATCGTCTCTGCATGTCCACAGAGTTAAATGAATGGGACATCTGGTTCCGGAACTCGGGCAGCTGAAAAAAGTGGGCGGTCGCGTCTCTGGCACTCTTCCAACGTCCATTACCAGGTTCAGTGCAACCAAGCGACCTGCTAACTGAGCCGAGAGAGCCGAGAGACCCGGACGAGCCGCAGAGGACCCTCAGCTCTCTGGCTCGTAAATCCGAGCATTAACGAGCATTAAAGCCGTCCCACCGCGGTTCTCTGCGCTCAGCCATTGGGCGCAGTCCTTGTCGTCGTCGATGTCGTCGGTGGTTCGGTAGGTGGAGGCACGCTGTTGAATGAAGGCCGTATTCTATGTTGACACTTCTAACGAAGACAACCCCCGGGATCCACGACGACGAGCCTGCCTGTTTCGTATTTACCCTGTGCAAATATTTCAAATGAAAGAGGAGGAGGTGGAGCCGGCGACCATCTTTGGATGTTGCGAGACCGTGTGTATGTGTGCACCTCGCGTCCGGATGGTTCTGTGCCGAGGCTGAACAGACGTTTCTCCAACCAAGAGAGGGGAAGAGAGAGAGAGGAGGGGTGTCTAATGCGATCCATGTTTGGTGAAGTAAGCCAGAAAAGTGAGCGCTTCTCTCGTCGCGGGGGTTCATCCTACTCCTGTAGGTGATGCACGGTGGTTAGTTTGCGATCGCCTTCCGAGTTAGCCTTCAAAATGGCACGTTTCCCGTGTGCACTCCGGGGTCTTTGATGAAGTTGTAGCTCAGGCGGACCGGGACCAGGAGAAGCGGCGTGAGAAGTACACTGGTGGAGAACCCTCGATGCAAGGCAGCACTGTGATACCACTCCCATGCTTTCCTAGTCAGATCTGACCGCTGGAACCTCCACACATATGTCAGTGTTCCACATCTCATGCGAGTGTTCAGAGCCCGCGACGACCTGCCCACCGAATCGCAAGGAATGGGGATCAACGGGGTAGACAGTTCCGGTACCGAGCAGACTGTATCCCCGGAGATGGGACCGAAAGGTGCACCCCGAGATCCAGAGAGTGACCCACCGGCCGACAAAACCCTGCAGGGGACGGACAACGAGTGCAAAATCCCTCATGAGGACAGCACGGTAGAGCTGATCGAGGCGGGATGTAAGCCGCCCCCTTACCCTGGCTGTGAGTCCCCTTCGACGGCCCAGACTGGGGAGACCGGGGCTGCTGCGTTCGTCCCGCCTGATGGGGGTTTCGGCTGGCTGGTGGTCTTTGCTGCAACTTGGTGCAACGGGTCCATCTTCGGGATCCAAAACTCCTTCGGCATCCTGCACATGATGCTGATGAATGAGCATGCAGACCCCAATGACCTCACCTCACAGTTCAAAGTTGGTGAGTATGTTAATGATTTATTCCCTGTTGTTGTGGCAGCAGCATCTCGTTTATGAAATGACCGGTCAGGGTTTTGTTTGCTCAGATAACACTAATTATATGTCAAAATGAGTTTCCTCAACACCAGCATGTGGCACCATCTTCACAGCCTTGATTCCCCAAAGTGTCACATTTAGTGTGACAATGGAAGATAGTGTGTGTTTTTGTTCACTGCACATTCTGGGAAGAGTCTCTGAAAAGCTACTATGGAGTTACTTCTCTGAGTCTGAATCAAGGGTCTAAGGATAGTGGGTGTCATGTGTTACACGGTATGTAATCAGATTGTAAAGCCCTCTGGGGCTAAACTGTGATTCAGAATTGCACAGATAAGTTTGACTTTGACTTGCCTATTCAATCTGCCCCATGCCCTTGGCCCTTTTTTGGTGTGGTTTCTTGGCATTATATGGAAAGCCCCCTCCTTCCGCCCAAGGGTGGTAAACAATTAACAGGCAGTTAACAGACTGGGAACAAGTTTCCTACTTGGTATCTATCCATTAGCACCAGCTTCTATTTTCCTCATAACCAGATGTTGTAAATCAGTTACGGTCTGACATGCGAAGATCAGAAGGTCAGTTAAAAATATATTGTCCCCACAAGTGTTTGGAAATCTTGACAATGAGACACCCCAATAGCCCTGTTCAAAAGTTTTGAGCCAATCTCTTCAGAGGCTTTAGCCAGGGCCCTCCGTGGCCAACAAAGTTACATGTTGGTATGGCCAACAAAGTTTACTGTCACGTTGCACGCAATTTGATCTGGCGAATAAATGCGTATATAACAAAGCTAATGAGTAGTTGTATGCATTTGATTTTAAATGAAAACGTCTGACATGAATGACAGCGATGTCATCAGCCCTGCAAGTCACAGTGAAATGTAGACTTGAGCCTTTGGCCCTCAAGACACATTTCTTAGCACTCCTGATATGATCTTGTAGCTTGAATTTGTGTCAGATATAACTAAAAATTGATGCGAGGGTATATGTAATCGCTATGTTCCTCTCGCATAACATCAATAAGCCCTCTTGTTAATTTTGTACCAGCAGCTGATTTCCCACAGGCCACAATAAATCCACTGTAAGCCCCTGATTATGGCTTGTGTATAGTAAAGGCCATTTAAAGTGAAAAAAATTGCTTGAGGATGTCCAATGTTTCCCTTACTTTACTCTGTATATGCTTTTTCATTGTGTCCTTAATCTTCTGACCTAGTCTGTTTAGGATGGCATCACAAGCTTTTACCATTGATGGTGTGTTCAGCTCTCATAATCTTTGGTGCATCCAATGTCAATTTCCCCTGTTTTGTACTCCAGGCTTTATTAACACAAGATACAGGGTCAAAAGAGCTCCACGTTTTGGGATGTCCATAGTTTCTGTCATTTGTTGGCATATCATTCAAGGGGCTTGGGTTCTAGCTTTAGGATTGACTTATTCATCCCCTCGCCAATGGAATGGTGTGAAGCAACAGGAAGAGAACATAAGTTTGTGAACTCTATTTAAGGGAGGGTTTTTGTTTTTTTTGCCCCCAGATGGAGGGTTGGGCACCTTCGGGAATCGGTAAAACAATAAACTGACCCTGAGTGGAAAGGAGGGATTCTGGTCAGTGGAGGAGTATTCTAAAAATGCTAGTAGTAGACATTGTTCTTGCCCTCTGACAGGTAGATTTATCCTGGAGAAAAGGATAAAGTCAGGATGTGGGAGGGAAGCGCCAGCTCTTAGGTTTTTCCTTGGAACAAGCTCAACAATGCAGGAGTACTGAAGGGGAGAAGAGGGAGGATAAACTTGGCAAACCCGAGGTTCAGCAATCATCAGTCTCATTTCAGCTTAAGTGTTAGGTACACATTTACATCTCACCAACACGTATTCCAACAAGGAGAGCAGCGGGCCGGACAGCCTTGCAGTATGTTGCCTGTTCTTTCCCCTCCTCTGGTCATTTTCTTCATCACGCTTGTATTCGATGTCATACATGGGGGGACTTCATGCAAACTATCATAGAATTGCATTACTTCTTTCATGTTGCGTAGGATTGAAAGTGTAGGTTACCACCGGTTTCTGTTGTCCTTTATACATGTACATGCTGTGAAAGTTGCTTTGTACTTTGTACTTTTCCAAATGTAATCAATCCAGAAACTTGCTGCCAGTGTTTATCTTTTTTTATGTGCAGACAGCCAGCAGCTCTAAATCAGCAACTCATGATTTTGGGTTTGAATATGTGTCTTCAGGGAATCTGATAGATATTCAGAAAAATGGGATGTATTTATTTGATAAGCAGCAGTCTGATATAACTTGTGACGTATTTGTTAGTTCAAGTGTTGATTGGTCGGTCCCTGTGTCTGTGTCCACACCGGAGAGTTAGTTGCATGTGTGCATGTATTCATTTTTAGATTTTGTGAGCAAGAAACTATGTGATGGATTCATCTGAACGAGTCTGATTGTGAGCATGAGATTCTCTCACTTCTATCTTTCTCAATGTGCCACAATTACAGAGCTCCTTTAAGACATTTCTGTCAAACAGAAGCCCCATAGAAGCCATTCCTTTAAACAATTATCACCAAATAATGAAAAATATCTCTATTTTTCCCACCAGCTGCTCATATATATGCACAGAGAGGACATTTGTGACTTGGACCTTCTGAAATCCTGTGTGTGAAGACCTTTTTGCTTTAATGCAGGAGTGTTATTGATGTCAAGAGGCCTACACCCTGTCCTATTTTTTCCTTTGTTCGGGCTTCTTGAGAGAGTTTGTCCGGTAGGTCTTTATGAAATGCCTTTCACGGTTCTCATTTGTGGAAGGATTATACTGGTGGGCTTAGCGCTGACCCTTCCCCTTAAGCAACTCAAGGAAGCTTAGAAAAGAACCACTTGTCCACAATGATTGTTGTTATAAAGGCTTCGCTCTCACTGCCAGTTTATGTGACTGAACCTTTATTTGTAAAGGACCTTTCTAGAAACGCTGTTTCAGTTACCGAAACAACAGTCAAGAAAGACAATATGGTGACAGGTCCATTTTACGTGTCACCATTAGTCCCCGCATTGTGGGGGTGGATACGGACTTGGATGGAGCTTGGGGGATTCAGGCTGGATTCCCTTCTAGACGCCACATGGTGGGTTCAAACCTGCGGCTTTCGGGTCATCAGTTCCTGAAGTGCACGCTCTATCACTGAGCTACCGCGGCACCAAGAAACTAGGATAAACATTGAAAATGCCGAACATTAATAATAACAGTTAGAGATCTATAATTTTTAGCATAAAATCAACAAAACCTGCATGTAATGTTTAAAAGATAAGCATGTAGCAGAGAATATGACATCATTGCCGAGTAAAGTTTGATATGAGAGGAGAACTTAGAGATCAGAATCATTTTCAAGAGATGTGTGGACCAAGTCAGCATTTTACAGATGACTCTCACATTGGTGCAATAATTAGTGCAGCTCTTCATACCGCTGGTTCTTTAGAGAATTAAATCCCCAATACATGCAACTCTGACAAGGACAAATAGGGCATATCACTATTGATTGCAAAGATCCAGCCCCATCCCCTGCAGTGGACTTGATTCCCCCACATACTTCATACATATTTTATCTAGTTACACAGATTAGTCAGAGAACAAAGAGGCGATGATGGGGAGGTGATCACAGGACACGGCAGGGTATGACATGACTTAAATTCAGGGATTTGTCGGGTGTGTGTGAAAGGGGGGATTTTCAGGTGAAAGCTGGAATCAACTCAGCAGTGCCAAAGGGCATCTTATCATCAATGCCAAGATTTAAAACCCAGGAAAAACAAGACAGGCTTTTGACGTGCCAGAGGCGGGATGTGAAGACTGTGGTATGGTGTGAGACAGAATCTGTTTTACCATGGCATTTCCATTATACAGAAAGGTTTAATTGAGGACAGATGAGCAAGCTATCCATTACAGATGGCCTTGTTTAACATGTTCCCAATGGGACACTAACACTGCCAGGGAGATCTGTTGGGCTCCCCTGTGTTATTGTGCATGTGTTTATTCATAGCGCTGAAAAGCCTTCATCGTTGCCTGCTGATATGCAAATAGCAAATATGTCAATTATATGAGGGCACCCTGGTGGCTCACCTGGTAGAGTACATACTGCATAAGGCTTGAGTCCTTACTTACTGCACTGGCCTAGGTTTGAATCCTACCCAAGCCCTCTGCTGTAGGAAATTGCCTTTCCTGTCTCTCTCTCTTGACTATCTCATCAAATAAAGGGCAAAAAAAGGCCTATTTTCCTAGTAAGATTAGAACAGGTTGGTTATATGATTATGCAAGTGATCAAACATGTGGGCCGCTGAGTGAGGTTGAAATGCTGCATCAACATCTCTGGGCTGCAAAGGTTTTTTAAAAACCCAGAATGTGAACGAGGGCGAAATAAATCAATTGATTGGGCATGAGATTACTTTTTCATTGATACCTGAACTGATATCTATTCATCTGCCAGCATGGCACATGTCAAGTCCTATCGAGTGTGTCATAGCCCAATGTCCCTGCAAAATCCTGAAGGGCATTACAGTCAGTGTAATTTATGACACCCCTTATCCATGGACCCTTGACTTGAGGAAAACCCTCAAAAAATCTTGTGTGGAGAAAAAAATGGGAGACACAGAGTGGGGTTCTTTCTTCCAAGATGGACAGTCTTGCAACAGGCGTTGACAGCAGTACTGCCACTCAGCAACCATGCAGGGTAAATAATGTGGATTGAGTCACGGGTTGATCGGTGGCAGAGCACACGTTTCAGAAAATGACGAGTCAGAGGCTGCGGGTTCAATGCCTATGCAGGGTATCAGGAAGTGCATCTGGTCTTAATCAATCACACTCCATCTAAGTCTATGTCCACCCCCCACAACGTGGAGTCTAATCATGACACGTAAAACGGACCTCTCATTGTGGTTGTATAGTGTGGAACCTCTTCTGACTTAGGATCTATGGAACGTTGGCAACATTTTAACGCATCTTTGACATTGTTCGTGGTATAGTGAAAGCAGTGACGTGCGGTGAGGTTCATGGCTGGTGACTTCATCAGACTTATTCTGCAGCGGAGCGGAGGAGGCGCAATCAGAATCACTGGGCTCACTAGCGCCTCCTCCATGAGGCAGGAGAACTGCGTGCCTCACCCGGCACCTTTTCGCAGCCGTTTTATGATCGCTCAGCACAAGAAACACGTTACACACACATATAGTTTGGGACAAAAACACTATACATTATATTCACCAGCTAAACTATATAAATGTAGTTGATATAGCAAAAGTATTTGGACATTTTGATGGCGACATAGAAAGAGACAGCAATACGGGCCCACTGTGTAGCATGCAGCACCGTTAGCCGAGTCATTGCGCAATCCCTGGTGAGGCTTAGCTGCCTGGTGCCTCACCACACGTCTCTTCTCAGTATTTGAACGACAAATATGAAAAGTCGGTGATTTTGAATAAAAATAACTGGTTTAGTTAAAAGTAAAATAACTTTATAGTACAAATCAAAGGATAAACACAATAATTACATTTATTTTTTTAATTTACTTTCCCCCCTCATGATGACAGGTGAGGCACGGCCTCACTTGCCTCCCCTGAGCATACGTCACTGAGTAAAAGCTACACAGACAGAAGTGGTGCTATTTCTCTTCTGTGTTCTTTGTCTTTTTCTCTAGCAGTAAAATGGATCGACAAATAATTATTTTAGTGTACTTGGAGTAAATACAATTCCAACCTCAATGGGTAAGCAGTGATCCTGCAACAATAAAAGGCTTGCAAATAATCACCTGCTCTCCGCGGGCCAACCCTTTAATTCCTGAGACAAAGGCATACTGATGATATACGAAATGCATTACACATTCTTACACATGTAATAAACTGAGTTTGACCCTAGGTAACGCCAATTGGAAAAACTTCTCCAGCCCTCACTGAAGGAGAACAATAGATAGGCCTGTAATAAAGTCAAAGCAAAGTTAAACTTTTTTTGGGGGGGAAACATGACTACTGTAGTTCACACTACGTTCAATCATCATTTAAAAAACAACAACTGATGGTTAACAAGTACGTTATCGGAATGATCAAAGAGAACTAACATGTCTGTTCAGACTTGTGTTTCGGAAAGCAGTGAGCAGCCACAGTAACTGGGGAGCAGTTAGAAGTCCGATGTGTTGCTTAAGGACATTTCCACACACCTCCTGCAAGTTTATGCTCTTGGTTAGTTTAGTTTACTGTCCCCAAGAGAGGGGCCACGGTAACTAATGGGCCAAGGGCAGCAGGTTCGAACCCACCGTGAGGTTTCAAGAGGGACATCTATCTCCATTTAAGTCCGTGTCTGCCCCCACAATGTGGGGGGTTTGATAAAACAGAGCTCTTAGTTTATTTGCCCTGGGAGGAAATTCTTTTTGAAAGTACTGTACATCCCAGGGGCAATCGACTTTAAGCCGGGATCAGACCACACCCTCTTTTTGTCTTTCATGATGGTCACCGTGTCAGATTAGGCAATCATAGCGCCACAAATTCTCACTGCTTCTTGGCTGGGAGACTGGAAACACAATAAATATGACCCCCGATCCATCATCTCGTACTGCCATCACGATCTTGTGCAAGTTCATAGGTCATCAGGGAGGAGGGTCAAGAAATTGTTAATCCCGGCTAGAGAAACGATATGTGTGATGCTGACAGTTTTGAGTTCTGAAGTGATAGAGAAAGACCAAACGATTCTGGATGCTGTTGTGATTAATGCTTCTGGGTAATGATAACCCACCATAGTTTCACCAGCTATTCACCAGTTTGCTGAAGTGCCTTGGCTGCTTCTCATCAACTTTTAGCCCATCTTTTTTGACTCTGTCACGCCACTCCCATGAGGAAACATCCAAAAGGCCTGCAGGGGCATTGGCTATAAGGCTGGATGGCCTTCCTGATGCCCTGGTGTGTGTTTGAAACCACAGCCTCCGGCTCATTAGTTCCCAAAGCACACATTCTATCCTAAAGCTGCCACGGAAAATGAAATGCAATGTTCTACACTATATAATGATTGGAGGCCACCACATGTTATCTCCCACCATTGCTTACCTTCTGAAACGAGAGTGTTTTTCTTCCACATTTGACGTGTACTTGGCAAAAACACAGCCTTAGGTTGGAACATAGTGAACTGTCGAAACTCCCCACCTCCTCGGAATAGACAAAACGTCACCAATCAAACTGCAATCAAGTGAGCTAAGGAAAAGAGGGCTGAGTTTACTTTGGGGAACAACCAAATGAATGCACGCCAGAGCCTTTCCCCTTATCCCACTGGATAGATAGGTGCTTGACAACACGTTTAAAATATGTGCAGGAGTGAAGAGATGATGGAGATTGTACAGATAGTTTTAATATTGTGATAATGTACCAACATACTCAGGCAACACAAAAACAAGCTTTCTTTCTAAGAAGAAATGATAGTTGATATGTAAACCACTGTAACATTTTACATTATTTGACCTGCGTTGTAAGACAGAGCAACATTAGGGCTCCATTAGAGGGCTGGGGTTGCTTGGTGATAGACTGTGTGCTTCTGGAACTGACAAGGCAGAGGCTGTGGGTTCAAACCCACCGCAGCACTTCAGGAAGGGCATCTGGCCTAAATTCCCTAGACTCCATCTGAGTCCATGTCCACCCCCACAACATGAGGACTAATGGTGACACACAAAACTAACCTCTCATTAGAGCAGGGGTAATTGGCTGAAGAAAATGTTTTTTTTTACATCAGCATGTCTGTAAGCTCCTAGTCGTTCGGTTAGTCATTCATTAGTCGTCCATGCTGTTACCACAGTCTTCTACTTGGGGGCCATTGAATAGCTTCTCAGGAGAAAAAGGGGGTTGGTATCTTGCTCAAGGGCACCTTTGCAGCTGCTTTTAAAAAAACGCAGTGTCTCCTTTGTGTTTCTTTCACACTCGTATTTTCCCCACCGGGATTTAAACAGGAGTCTCCAGTCACAAACCTTTTACTGGGACCATTACACCGTGTTACTGGTAGCAAAGCCCTTCCAAGGTTTCAGCGTCTCTCTGAAGCAGTAATGAATCTGTATAGGCAGATGTGAGAGTTTTGTGACATGATTTGCATTCTCAAGGGTTGGAAAATGGTTGAAATTAGGTAAAGGGCGTTCTTATACCAAGATAGTTGATAT
>OMLC01000368.1:1861-13019 GCA_900302585.1 Regalecus glesne
GATGTGGCCAGGAGGAGGTGGTTTGGGGTCTCCTGCTGGAGCTTTGGATAAGCAGCTGATGATGGATGGATGGATGGATGGATGGATAGATAGATAGATAGATGGATGGATGGATGGATGGATGGATGGATGGATGGATGGATGGATGGATGGATGGATGGATGTAAAGATGGACAGACGGATGGACAGATAGATAGAGACTGAAGCAATAATTGTAAAGAGTGTAACATGCAGGAGTGGAATGTTCATAAGGAGGGGAATGTTTGTTTTCAGCTCAGACTGAAGAAGTCACCTGGTGAGTGATGAAGCATTTCCAAATAAACTTCTGATCCAGTTGAACTGATTCACCTCTTTTTTGTGAGTGTCACATGCAGTTAATGTTAAAGCCACCTGTCTTTTCATATCAGGGCCTGTAATTGTGATTCACACTTGTAAGGTTTTTGTTCTATTTGTTCTATGTGTGTTAACACACCAGTCATGAAATCAGCACTATTATCCAGGGGGATTTGTGGTATATTACAACTGAGAATAGGCTTCCATTACTTGATGTCCAATGGTCTCATCGGCGACAAGGACAAAGCCATTGCTGGGAGACATCCGTGTCATCTACAGTAAGAGTGGTCATATGTCAGACAGAAGGCCTGGGTAGGAGAATAACATCCCAGCATGAAAAATTATGAGGGCTTGCTTTTTCTAGCTCTACACTTCTGCCTTGGATTTACTCACAGCAGCCAGGAGGATGGCTATCTTCATTTTGTCATCACAATCTGACATTAATCTTTTTCAAACTTTGCCAAACTATTGGTGAGTTCAGGGTGATTTGGTTGTTGCCTCAATCCCATCTAAAAGCAGGACAGGATAGTAGGAGGTGTGGCTAGGCTCTGGAAATAAAAAGAAAGATACTCACCAAAACAAGGGCCAAATCCATTTGAGATGTTTGCGTAATTACCGTTAAATACTTCACAAAGAATCACTTACCTTGATTGATCAATCCATCCATCCATCCATGCATCCATCCATGCATCCACCCATCCATCATCAAACAGTTGTCTGAAATTGGTTCCCAGTCATGCTGGAGCCTATTCCAGTGCTCATTGGGAAAAAGGTGGGGAAACACCCTGGACAGGCCACAGTTCCATCTCAGGGCTTGAGCCGTTAGAGGGCCCAGTGTCTTCCTCAAGGACACTTTGACACATTTTCTGCAGAGGCCGGGGATCAAACCACCAATCTTCTGATTACTAGATGATTATCATTCAAAATAATTGAATTGACCTAAATTTCAATTCGGTTGTATTCAACCCTTTATCTTCAGAGGTGTAGACTGTGTGTAATTGTAATACAATAAGTCCGAATGGATTTGAAACTCCAAAAAACAGGAGACCAATTCAAAGACCTGGTTGGCAGGCATCACCTGTCAGTCAGATAATTACTGAGTGACAGTTGAAATGATGCATCATGGTACTGTAGTGTTGAGTCAGGATTCCCTGTCATCTCTCCTACCATGGTAGAGTGCACTCCCTTGATGACTAAAAGAGTGTGGGGAGGCGAGAAAAGAGCTGTGTCTGAAACCACTCTATTTGTCAGATAGTCCACCATATTACCCTCCCCCCATTTTGTTTTAGCATTCAAATTCTAACTGTAACATGTATTCACTACACAGTACCCTAAAAATGCCTTCAATATAACTGAAAATGTAGTTTCATACACACGTGTGCTACTTTATGCTAAAAATACCACAATGCACTGCTTCACTTCCACTCTCTCCTCATGTACTCCTTGCACTGTCAGATACCACATGATGGGAAGAGAATAACCCAGAAGATGATGACTCATTAGAATCTGAAAGTCTCCTTTTATTACTCCCTAAGGAGTGCCCGATTGAGTATTTCATATGAAGGGAATAGGGAACAATTCAGCCTGGGAATAAATGCTCGGCGGAGACAAGGGGGCTAAAGGTCATATGACTCAAATATCAGATCCATCAGACTGTGTGGGTAAATCTTCCATTCTGAGTACAGCTGAAGACATGAAGCCACTTCATGTCCTCATATTGTTAAAATAGAGGAACTGGGGGGGGACTTATTGAGTGGGCTTCATTTTCAAACGTCAAGGCGATAGCAATTTTATTCATTCATTCTCATTTAGCAGATGCTTTTATTCAGTGACGTACATTTGAGAATTTAATTCAACCCAATCGAGGAACTAGTCAGGAGTAAACAAAATGAGTAAGTGCCTCGAAGCTAAGCTCAAGTCGACAGGACATAGGTGCGTGCCATCAGGCGGTGCTCAGAGGCAATGTATAAAGTGCATAGAAGCTGACACCCCCCCCATGAGAAAATCTACCAGCCCAAATATACCAAAATGACAGCCCTCACTTATTTCTGTCTCACTGAACCCCACCCATCTGACATCATTCTTCGCCAGAAACAAATCATCAGACGCATCTGCATTGCTTTTTCTGTATATCTGGTAGACACAAACTAATGTCTTTATGAGTTTGTTTTCTGTGTGTATGTGTCCCTGTTTAGTGTGGGAGCTTACGTGTGTTTGGGTGTGTCTGTCTGTCTGTCTGTCTGTCTGCAAGCACGCATGTTGCGTCTAGTTAAGTCATGTTGATATGAATAGCCCAAAATCACAAGGTAGTCCTGAAGGGCTTCACCATCAGAGCAACATAAAACACCCCCCTATCCTTAGACTCTCAACTTGGATGAGGACAAACACCACAAGGAAAACCTCATCATGAGAAAAGAATGAGAAACCTCAGGAAGAGCAACCACACACACTGTGAATGTGGGTGTTGATGTGTATCTACACGTATCTGTATGGATTTGTATTTTGTGTGTGTGTGAGTGTGGGTGGGGGGGTTACTATGAAAAAGCCAGTTTGGACCCTCAGAGAATATCACAGACCGTCCCTTGGACCCCTGGCAGTTTACTAACACCCCATCCGCAACATCCTAGCAGACAGAGAGAGTTAAGGGAGTTGCCTGTAGACTTGGCTCTCCCTAGTAAAATGGCCTCTAGCTGTGAATCAGGATGAGAACATTCAAACACAAACAATTCTGGAGTTGTTGCCAGATTTGAACTTTTAATCCTTGCTGTAAAAAAAAAAACCTGTTTGGGATTTTGAAAAAAATTCTATGATCCCGGGCAGCTGCTCACTGCTCCTATACCATAAGATGGGTTAAATGCAGAGAACATATTTTATTGTGTGGATGCAATGGCCAAACAAAGTGGTTTTCCTTAGTTTTAAAATAATGTCTTCCATTTTTCATCCTTATTTGACGTGGTCAATTCCCTGTTCCCTTCTATTTGCCCTCTGTGATACACATGAAGCCCACCCCCTTTTTTCCCTTGCCAGCTGCATCTTTCTCCAGGGGAACATGCAGAAGATTATGCCATAGCACCCCAAAACCCACTCAGAGTTGGACTGGCACCTCACCACCTATAGGAATCACTGATTGCAATGGTGGGATATTTCCCTCCCACCAGCTCCCCATACAGAAACATGGCCAGTTGTCCTGCATGGAATACATAGCTGAGCTGAAGTTAACATAACTGTTCAAGCGATAGTTTCAAACTTTCAACCTCAGCGTCGAAACATGAGTCTATTAGTATGACACCCCCCCTTCAGATTCATAATCCTTTTCAGACTTCAACCCACCTGTGGATATTTTTTTCAGAATCAGAATCAACACGATTGGTCATGTGTGCCTATGCACACATGGAATTTGACTGGTACACAGCAGCTACTAACACTTGCAGATATCACCCTCACAAATAAAGAAAGAAGAAAACTAAAGGGGGAAAAAAAACAGAAGAAATGGAAAAAACACCAGTTCATTGGAAGCAAGCATATATGTCACTGCTACAGAGTTTTATTATGGTGGAATAATCAAAAATCTATGCCCATATGTGTTATATCATGTCATGTCCATATGCTATCCCATATTGCTTATATACTAGATTTCCCATATATGCTAAATGGACTTGTTCTTATACAGCACTTTTCTAGTCTAATGACCACTCAAAGCGCTTTACAAAGAATGCCTCACATTTAGCGAGCTACGCGGCTGGATACGAACCCTCAACGCCTGAGTACCAGACGTGCGCTCTCCCCACTGACCACCACAGCTCACATACTATACCATACATCATATCACAACCCCAAAACCCATCATGCATATACACACACATGTGCACACACATGCACACATATTATACACCATACTATATACCCATGCTATATTACACTATATTATCTTATGTACCAGAATTATACACTATATGTTCACCTACCAGTTGACTCACAGTTACATATTATATCATATACCTATGTTACTGCCACAACAGTAACAGCTATAATTTGTAGCCAGTATATAGCAGTTACATGTGTGTTTAAAATGGTATATTTGTATTGCACAGATTAGCCAACCATTCACAGTACCAATAGAAGCTATATAATTTGCTATGGCAACCCCTGAAAAACAGGGAAAGGGCCAAAAGAAGAAGAAGAAAATATTTGTCTTTCACACTTGGTTTAAAGCAGTGCACATCGTAGGTATGTAGGTGAGACCTCTTCACCATAAGGGGCTGTTCACAAAGTGTCTATTCCTGCACCATGCTGTTAAGTGTTCATGAGAGAGCTGGCCTGTGGGAAAAACTCCCTGTGTGTGGTGGTTTGAGTGCATGTTGCTCTCAAGCACTTTCCAGAAGGTATGAGTTCAAACAGACTGTGTCCTTGGTGTTTTGTTGTTTTGTGTGTGTGTGTGGGGGGGTGTATTGATGGGGGTGGCTGTGCTGATGTGGGTGGCTGTGCTGATTCTAGCCATCCAGTTCTAGGTTCTAGAGGAGTACAATGGAGGAACATCAGTGATTTTTTTTCAGCTGTCCTGACTGGTTGCTGCGTTCTGTTCCTATCCTGTTTTGTTGCTGCTTCAAACTAGACCGTGATGGATGTACACGGGACAGATTCAGCGGCTGTGACGTAGAAATGGCTCAACTACTCCCGTGGCAGACCAAATGTCCTCAGTTACCACAGAAGAAGCATCCTCTGATGGGCCTTTTTGAGGATGGAGTTGATGTTGGTGTCCCACTTCAGGTCTTAGTAAATGTTAGTTCCCAGAAATGTGGAGGTCTCCTCAGTTGACACAGGCTGTTGGATATTGTGAGGGGGTGCAGAGCTGAGGGACGTCTCCTCAAGTCCACTGTCATTTACACAGTCTTCAGCATGTTCAGCTCCAAGTTGTTCTAACTACACCAAAGCACCAGTTGCTTTATCTCATGCCAACGTTTTTCTCTGGGACAACAAATATTCCTCATTCCTGGTCATCCTTTAATTTCTTACAGACCACCACAACTGCCTCATCAACGGGGACACGTGTGAATAGAGACTTAAAATCAAGTTACAGAATAGGTGTAGCTACATCTAGTCTGTATGGTTTACCTAAGAGACATAAACAGGATGTGCCTTTGAGACTGATTGTATGTGTGATTAACTCTGTCGTTCTGGCGGCTGTTCTCAACCCACTAGTAGGCAGTAATGACAGTAATCATATTTATAACACTATGGACTATGTTGAGAAGATGAGGGACATTAACATGGAGGATGATGAAACGATGGTGTCATTTGATGTTACGTCTCTCTTCACGTGTGTCCCTGTGGATGAGGTTGTCAGGACAACCTCTCCCTCAGAGACAGGACCACCCTTAACTCTGACCAAGTATGTCTGCTGCTGAAACTATGTCTTTAGTCTACGTACTTCACATATCAGGGGAAATACTACAGGCAGAAGCATGGATGTGCTATGGGTTCCCCTGTTCTTCCTATAGTGGCCAACTTGTACATGGAGGAAGTAGAGGGGAAGGCTCCGGCGGCATAGTTCAGTGGGTAGAGCGGTCGTCTGGCAATCAGAAGGTTACAGGATCAATCCCCGGCCCTGCATACCGCATGTCGAGGTGTCCTTGAGCAAGACACTTAACCCCTAACTGCTCCACGAGGGTCATATGTTGGCAGCTCTCTGTTCCTATACAATAGGTTGGGTCAAAAATGCAGAGAAATCCAAATTTCCCCTTGCGGGACTGATAAGGGAATCCTTTCTTTCTTTCTTTCTTAAATGAGGAAAAGCATCCTAAGCATTAAGAAAAATGTACTTGGGTGGATTGCTCGGTGCTGAATAACATATGCAATAAGTTAGCAAGCTGTTTAAACCTTGCTGTGGCAAATTAGAGGCTGAAAGATGCCTTGATAAATGTTCAATAATCCAAGTGAGGGAATCACAAAAAGAGGTGAATCAATTCAACTGGATCAGAAGTTTCCGATTCAGATCCAGTTAAACTGATTCACCTCTTTTTCTGATACCTGGAAGATACCAATTATTACTAATAAAATGAAAATACACCAAACACACACTAATATCTATTAGAAGAAATCATGTATTCAGCAAGATTGAGCACAATCAAGACTGGATTTTATCAATGTCTTCGAAGTTATCATCTTACATGACATCAGTCATCACCACTGACCAATCAGAATGTGTTCAACTGGCCAACCGTGATGATCTTGATATGTTTGTGTCAGAACAACAGGTCATATCATTAAGGCAATAACCACAACACTTGTTTTACATGTGAAATGCCAAAGCTTTTTTTTACTTATAAAAGGCCATGATGTTAAACTCACACTGATCCACTCCAAAATGAAAGAGAGACAGCAATGCTGCTGTGTAGACACACTGTCCCTGCTGCCAAACTAGAGACATGGATGAACATGTGTTCGGGCCAGCGGTGCTGATGTTGCAGTGTGTGCTGGTAAACAGCAAAGACACACGAATAGTGTTTGAGCTTAGTTTTCTATTTGCCAAGATGTGCACTTATCTCATCACTCTTTGTATTGTAACACATGCTGGTTATATCTGCTACTGGTTGCTGGCCGTAGTAAAGTTCAAAACCTTGCTTCTGGCTTTCCGGTTCAGTTCGAGGATTTGACCCAAACTGACCAACCTTTTTCTAGCTTGATTTAAATAAAGTTCAAGTAAAGTATCTGACTTTCCCTAAAGTTGTGGACATGATTATTTTTTCATGTTCCAATACCAGATAAAAGGTAGGTCTATAATGTATGTTTCACGTGTCACTAACCACTATACTGACATAACTGGAACACAGGGGGGGTGCCTAGCTCAAAGGCACTACATTAGCATTCGTCTCCGTTCATAAGTATTTCCTTCCTATTTTGGTAGAGCGACGCTTTATTGACAAAAAAGACGTGCAAAACAACCACCTATCAACCTTGAAGGGAAATGAAACTCACCTATCATGACGGCACCCAGTTGAAAACTCCAGAGCATCTATGACATTGAAATCTTGAAGCCGAACCATGGACCCGCCCATCGGCGGTGCCCTGACTCTCGGTCCCAGCCCAAGCCTCCGAGCGGAGCCATATTGTTATTAGTTTTCCGAGTAGGCGAGTGGAAGCCGCTTGTCTGCGGTCACAGCGGTGAGTTAGGCGAAGGGCTGCGGCTTTTTAAAAAAAAGAAATACATTGACCAAATTCAGAACACAGTGGAGTTTGTTTTTAACTTGTAGCTGCTTGAAAGTTGACGGACAACGACTTTATTGCAAGGTATGCTCTTTCCAAGTCTTTTAGCTCAACTGTCGGTGTGCAGAGCTGTTTGGTTCATGCTAGCTCGCTAACTCCCCCCTCCTCCCCATGCTAATGCATGCTATTGAGGAAACGGGACTATGACTCCCAAACCAACTGGTGGGAAGCTTTAGCTCCAGAGTCGTGGGCTAACACGACAGAGCAACGCTATAAAGTGGACCAAAAAAGTTGAGTTGGAATAAGTGAGCATCAATTTGAGAGTGGCTACTAATTCAAAGTTAGTAGAAATGGTAAAAAAAACTAGAGGGTGCCAATTTGGGAAAAGTTGTTTTAACTTTATGGACTATTTTGAGCATAACGCAGCGTTGCTTGCTGGTAAGCTAGGTGGCTAATGTTAACCACTGCTGGCATTGACATACATTTTCTTGATTCGGCTATAAAGTTCTAAATCTTGTTGACTATACGTGTCATTAATTCATGTAAAGAAGGGTCAATATCTTTACATTGTTGCATGATTCATAAGCTTGTGGAGAACTTCATCGCTGTATAAATGGGAGGACTGTGAGACTGCCCACACTTTTTTGAATAAATGTCAGGTTAGACGCTGTAATCTGTCTTGTTTTCATGCTTCTATGCAATGGTTTGTAATTTTTTTGTGCTTTATTCCTTATTGATTCAGATTAACTTCAATTGTGCAAAGAATAAGGTTAATATCCTTTTGTCATGTGAGGTATTAACATGTCAGCCAAAAGCGGCTGACATGTCACTGACTGTTTTTCTTGATTCTGGCAGCCACTGTGACCGGTAACTTTACGTTATTCGGCGGTTTTATTCAGCCTGATGTTGGCTTGTGGATATGGACGACGTCAATTTGCTTCATTTTGAGGCTTGTTGTTTAGTTACATATTTAGAAAGTCTGATATAAATCACACGTGTTGAAGTTTTCTCATGACAGCGCGCTACTTTTGCCATTAAGGTCAATGGTTAAAACCATGCACGTCTGGGAACTATCCACTCTATGAACTTTCTGCTTGTCTGTAATGAAAGAATACATCACTCTTTACTTAGTGTACTTTTCTACTTTAGAAGCTGCTTCAAATCACTTTGATCAGTAATTCCAGGTAGACCTTTACATACCTTTATGTTTTGAGCATGTGAGATAAGTGGCCCACCTGATGTTTAAAACCAAACAAACATCCCAAAATAACACTTTTTTAGAATATTGAATGTATTGTAGCTGCCTCTTGTAACTAAACTAGGTTAGACAGCAACATGGAAACCTTGTGAACATATCAGATTAGGTTGTCTTATTAGCCACACCACCAAGGCTAGTAGAAATTGTTCTCTGCATAGATGTAACCAATCCTGTTGTATAGGAGCAGTCAACATAGGTGCAGCATCCGGGGAACAGTTAGGGGTTCATTGTTGTCTACAAGGGGGTCAGGGATCAAACCACCAATCTACAATTCCTAGATGCCTACCCTACCTCCTGCGCTATTCTATATAAGAATAAACCGAGGGCCATTGAAACTTGTATAGGAATCCAGATTCTACAATTTGACATTCTTGAACAAAACAACGGTTGGGTGGGATTGTGTGTGTGTGTGTGTCTGTTGGGGGTTGTTTCACTTGACTACTAGCCAATAATGGTTGAATAAGAATGTGGACATCGATATTCTATTGTCTAGTTTTAATTCAGTGGATGGAACTCACCTGTCTTTAACCTCATGTCTCTTCATTTGACATTTTTGTATTATATGGTCACAAGTGGAGGTCGACTTATCTAGAAAAATCATGTTTAAAAAAAATCAAAATAGTGTTGAATACTTGGGGTAAAAGGCCTAAAGATTAGGCTATATGTAAACTAGGTTCAAATAAAAGGTATCAAGAATAAAAATACAAGTTTAATTTCATGGGACCTTTCAAATAGTTCTAATTGATTTATCTCCGTTAAAGTTGTGGGATGTTAATAGTCTCAAGGGGTCATACTTATCTGAAATGTTTGGAGACAACTTCTCTTGATGAATGCTCAATAATCCAGGTAGGGAATCACAAAAAGGGGTGAATCTGTTCAACTGGATCAGAAGTTTATTCAGAAACGTTTCGTCACTCAAACAGGTGACTTCTTCAGTCTGACTGAAGATGTCAGATTGGAGACAACTTGTGATCGTGGCCAATACAAATAGAATAAACTTGAAGGAATTTGACTTAAATGTTGGTCGGACTGATTAGATGGTTCGCTTAGTTTGACCTTTCTAAATCCATGTATCAATTTATGAAGGTGGAGCTCACAGTAGAAGTAGTGGTTCAAAGAGGAAAGTGCAATGGCGCCCTTGTCTTGACTCGCAGTTAGCCTGCAATTACCATGGATGGAAAGTAGAAGGCCGGAAAAGATACCAGTTTAACATATGGATGGATGTCTGTGTAGAAAACTTGTTTACATGTGTTAAAAGTGAACATGTCCTTTTAAAATGGAAAAAAGTGTTCAATTAAACTGGACTGCATGTTAACATCACTGGTAAAAGTGAACGAGGCATTACCTGGAGTTGTATGTGGTGTTTGCTATTCAAAGTTACAATGATTCAGCGAGATTAAATGATGTAGAAAGAACTGGCAAGAAATTCACAAAAAGACGATGTATTAAATTTGCATTCGACTAAATTGATGTGCCAGATGTTCTTCTACCTTTGTTGTTGATTATATGCCAGATTTTAAGTGGATGGACCAGAGGAGGTTGTAAGTGTACTTTTGTGAGCAACGGATTTCTTTGCTGTTCACTATCAAAATTTTGAACAACTTGTCTCCAGATGTGTGCTTTTGTCTTAAGGGAAAGGACGTCACTTTTAGCCCTGTGGCTGCGAGACTAACTTGACAATTATTCATAGTCCGTGCTTGTAGATAGGATTTGTGATAATTGAAGGTAGTTTATTTTTTGTTTTGATTGGCAGCATTACATTATTGTTCCCTTTTTCATTAGGCAGTTGTTTTGAAGGATATCCTCACCCTTATTATTTGCAACATAATTGATTAAGTCATTTTGTTGCTTCTTTTATTTTATTCTCTTGATCAGTCTACATTGTTGCACTGTTGTTCAAGTCCACTAGCTACTAGACAATTCAGTTTCCTTTGGATGTTACACACACACATACATGCATGTGTGCGCACGCACACACACACACATCCAAAGTCAACTGTTTACCTGAAGATGGGTTGAAAAGACATCTTGGTTAGGTCTCATTTCCACCTCAGGGCTTGAGCAGTTATGGGTTCATTATCTTTACAATAAGTGATCAAAAACTTTCAAGCAACTGTAAATCCTGCTTTGATGGAATGCACCAAGTATTACACATAGAGATGGCTTATGCTAGCAGAGCTGTTAGAAATTGGATCATTCAAATATAGTACAGTAATTAAAACTATTTATTTTAATTTTGGTCAATTCAAGCCTGTTTCCTGCTTCACACAATCATCAACAGATATACATATATTCAAATCTTCTTTGGGATTTGGTTCACTCACTTGCACTGCATAAGATTGAAAGACATCACTTCAATTAGTT
>OMLC01000370.1:1162-41036 GCA_900302585.1 Regalecus glesne
TTCTGGCCATTTTTTCCAGTCCTCCCTCCGAATCGCCTTGATCCAAGCCTCTCTTCTTCTCTTTTCTATCGGTGTTTTCCCTTTCGGAATATTATAAATGGCAAACCTTTCTTATCTCCAATCTTCCTGTTAGCGCAACCAACGGCACAGCAACTTTGAGGCATATTTCGACGTTTATTTTATCTATAGCTTATATCTAAACTTCCATTCACTCTCGCAACAACACATCAAAAGAACAACGTGCTGTTCAGTTTCTTCCCATCTGCATGCGCGCGCATTACTAGGCCGCGAAACAAAAAGTAAACATTGGAAGGGGTCTATGTATACTGCGCATATGCCTAACACCATCATGTCATGGATCGAGTCACGTCTACCACTTTATCATGGCCATGTGCCTGAGTGTTTGCTGTGTAGGCCCACCCAGCAGAGAGGCCACAATAGTCACCAAGCCCGTTCCTGCTCCCAGCTCCAGAACCTCCTTCCCAAACAGGTTCACTTCCTGCCTGTTGTTGTCCAGAAAGGAGCACAGTGCTAATGCCTGCGGAACAAAGAAAGTCAACAGGATCGAATGCTAATCCATCACTCCTGCGAAGTTGGAACACAGGTTCTATGTCGTATGGCATCATTGTAAATGGCATCGTTAATGTCACAGCATATGGAAGCAACGAGAACCATTTACCATCTTGTGCGCGTCCTTGCGTTAACGGGCCAACTTCAGTCCACAAGTATGATCAGTAATTGACCTCTTACTTTATTAAGATATGTAGGTCCGTATTTCGTTCAAACGCGATAAAAGTACCTATTTTTCCTTGCGCACTTATATCCCTCCTGTGCTGCATAGCGCGTCTGTCACCTGTTACCAACGCGCATTGATACTCCTCGTTGGTTCTAAAGTGAGAGGTCACGTAAGTCACGTAATGAATGTAAACTGGAGCCCTGTGTGTCCGCCTTAACTTCTTACTTTAGATGTTAAAACGCTTCAAATGTGCCTTGACCACGAACCAACATCACCGGCTGCACCCACAGTTGAGAGAGATGATAGTGGAGCTCGGGAAAGAGGAGACAGGGATGCAAAAAGGGATGCGTGAGTAACGAGTCAAGGTAACTGCTAGCATCCTATGAAGAGCTAATGTAGACCCTGGTATGTGTAGGGGAAACACACGAATTTGACTGCAAATGAAGACTGGGAATTGTGTACCGAATGTGTTGCAGTGTGTGATAAGAGTGGTCTATGGCATGCGGTGTCTAAAAGTACACTGAAGAGGCTACTCGGACACAGATCTAACTACCTAAATGTGATCTGTAACCTGAGACCCTATGAGATAGTGAGTGGGTGGGTCGGTAGGATGGTGGGGATGGGAAATATGTTTTAAATTTGTGTGAAGAATAAGACTGTGTGTTTATCGTTTTTCGTCTGGTCATTCATGATCTTTGTGCTATCGTGGTTGTGTCAGGAGGGGTATCCAACTTACAATTTAGCCAAATCAGTGTGGGAATTGACAAGACCATACCAGACCGGTTGAACCCACCATACATGGTACCAATGTAACCTAAAAATAACCACTTTGGTGACCATTGAAAACTGGGAATGGGCTGAAAGATGTCCCCGATTGCTGTCAATGCTCATTCCAAGTGACCAGAGATGATACATATAAAGTAAACCACATCAGAAAAGATTATAAATCCTTTTAGGTCCATTTTCACTAGAAATGGCCTAACTGAACAAATTGTGGGTGAAAATGGGCCCCAATACACTTCAGAGGAGTTCAGTCTATTCACGAAGATAAATGACATCAAGCATTTCAAGTCAACACATCACCATTCAACAATGGATGGTTTAGCTGAACGGTTTATCCAAACTTTCAAGAACTCCATCAAAGCTTTGAAAGGAGGACATTCTTCTTGACTCCAAGGTTGACAACTTCCTCTTTGTCTGCGGCAACAATTCCATACTTGGATGATGTGTTTTTTTATGCATCATACAATTTTATGATGTGTTTTTCTCAAAGAGGAGGATGTGTTTTGTGGACCAATTTTTCTTAGCGCATTTATACCCCTCCTGTGTTACTTAGCGTATCTTCACTGTGCACATGTTCTTGTTACTCATCAAGTAAAGCTTGTTAAACTGAAACATCCACCTTTAGTTTCTCAGTTTAGTTCTTAGAAACGCAGCTAAATAAATATCATGGAATCAGTGACGTCAAGTTAAAATGCATTTGACTTGACTTTAACTTGACAGAATTTGACTGGAGGGATTGGACCAACATTGTGTTTTGTTTTTCCATCCATCTATCCATCTATCCATCCATCCATTGTCAACCACTTATTCAAAATCGGGTCGTTGGGGAACTGGAGCCTGTCTCAGTCCTCACTGGGCAAAAGGCTCGGGCACACCTTGTACAGGTCGCTAGTGTGTGTGTGTGTGTGTGTGTGTGTGTGTGTTGTGTTTTTTAGCACAAAGTCTTCCATGAACTGAGAGTGAATCCTTATTCTTTCGCCATGTTTCCCTGCCTTTTGCAGAATGAGAACTGGGATAAGTTCCAGCCTGACTCTGCCGCTCGACTTTGAATAATCGATTGATGGTAGATGGATGGATGGTTATAGATAGTAACGAAATGGAAATTGTTTTTATGAAAAAGTTAATATTTGCCAGTTTAACATGCATGTTTTTATGTTAGCAACTCACCGCTGGCCACATCACCGCACCATAGGAGTCTATGGACTCAGTTATGATGATTTCTTGCCCCACATAGTAGTGGATTTCTCTTCCATAGCTGCTGAAGAACCCGACACTCCAGTCTGGTTTACTTTGCTTCATAGCAGTTTGGTTCACCTTCTCCTCCCCTGCACAGAGAGCATTGTTCAAAACCTTGTCACTTTCTGTAAGTAAAGCCTATTCACATGGCTCTCATTTATTGTGTGCAAGAAGAGGGAGACTTATTCAGTTTTTGATTTGTGATTTGTTTTTTACTTGTCACTTTTTGTTTTGTTTAGGCAGGCTGCAGTAGCTCAGGGGTAGAGTGCACGCTTTGGGAATAAATGAGCCAGAGCCTGTGGGTTCGAACCCACCGCAGGGCATCAGGAAGGACATCTGGCCTTGATACCCCATGCCTGCCCTGCCATGCCTGCCGCGCATGGCCTGCTGTACTCACTCACCAAAAATCTCCATCATTATTGCTTAATAATCCAGGTAGTCGACATATTTTGAATTAGGTCATCCGAACATTTTAAAAAAAAAACAGGAGCACGAGCATATGAGCTACTTAAACCCCTGACAATGGACAGAGATGTCTACATTATTCCAGATTATATAGAGATTATTCCAGATATTTGGGGCTAAATCTGTAAAGGTGCAATCATCTTTTGTTTTGCAGTTGGAGTCAGGGATGACTGAGTTTTGAGGGTTGAAGTGGTCAGAAATGGGAATGGGGGTTCGAGAAAATCAGAAATATAATGGGAAAAAATCGTGGAATGTAATCAACAAGGTCTTGTAGGTTTTTCTGAAGTTTACGAGAAGCCATTGGAGGGATGGGAGAATAGGGGCTACGGCGAGTTATAATGAGTAATGTAGATCCTATCTAGGATCTGAAGATACTTCAAGTGGATGTTTTGTAAGAATCTTCCACAGCTATGTTTGTGCATTCTTTGACAAGTGTCTACAAAATAACCATACCAGCTTATTTTAGCTAAATTAAAGCTTTCTGCATCATTTTTCATTAGAGGCAGATGACACAACCCATTTTTGATGTGCCACTCACTGCTGACCATATATATCATGCCTCTATAGGAGTCAGTATACTCTAGATTTCCTGCCCTATGTAGTAATACACCTCTTAACATGTCTTATAGTAGAAACATAGAGCTCAGGCTGGTCTTTGAGCTCTCTGGGAAGCTAATACCTTGCTCTCCATATTATCTGGACAGCACCAAAATTAGATCAACTTATTCATATGGCATGCATTTTTCTTCTCTGTTGAGAAAGACACTTAAGTGTTTTTACCTTCTGTTTTGTGTGCTTGATTGTTTTCATCTTTTTCTGTATCTTTGGCAGCTTCCTCTTTCTCATCATCTTCCACCTCTACCATCATGAAATCCTCTTCTTTCCTAGAGGACGATGTGGAGGAAGTATCCATACGAATCCTGTGTTAAGAGAACAAGTCGTTTTCAGCTATACGTCTAAAGATGTTTGAGAAATCTTCAACCTGATTCTCAGTCAGACTTTAAGTTTCTTGCGGTCTTGTTTCTCTTTGAATGCCACTTCTGTCTAAACCTCTAAAGCTAACTAAATCTGGCAGGGAAGGCATACCCCTAGTAACTTTAGACACCCCCCCCCAAGATACTGCTCTCATGTCTATGCTGCGACATTGCAATGTAAAACTCTTGCTATCAGATTAAGTCTCTTTTAATGAGTTTTCCATTGAAGAAATTTAGTTCTACCAATTGAATAGAAATACTATAATAGGGTAATGATACTAATATAATGTATATTACATGTGTGTGTGTATATGATATATGATATGATAATAATAATACTTATAGGGTGATAATAATGGTAATATTTAAGGGAATTATTTAATAAAAATCCCATATTCTCTAACTTGCTCCCTGCATAGATTTGCAAAGAAGCCCAGCAAACTCTTTTGAGCAGCCTACCTGTAGCCGTTCACCTACCTGAAGGTTTAGATTCCAGAAACCAAACTGTGGAGTGGTCTGAGCACATCTTGAGACTTCTGTTTTCACAGTTATAGAGACTCAGCATCTGGTAGGACACACCTATCACTATCATCATTACAAGGATTCATGCTATCTTTAGCTCTATGCCCATGCGAGGTTGACAAAAACATGCACTCAGACAGAGTGCATGCAAATAGATACAATAGAGCAGTGGGCTTAGCAAGAGAAATTGAGAAAGGAGAATGTGAATTTGCTGGTGAGAGAGAAAGACAGAGAGGGAGGGAGAGAGGGAGTCATGACATAAACAGCTGGGATCTTTGCTTCACTAAATTGATGGACCTCCAGAAACCTTCTGAAAAGTCTGCACCTTACAGAGACTCCATTAGCAAAATATGTTTAGGATTTCTCTACTCTCTTCTTTGTGCTAATTCTTCTGACTTGAAAACGGTTATAGAACTTTGTGCCACCTTGTTGGTTCAATTCACCTTGAGTATGTTCTCTTGCTGTCCATTCTGCATCTTTACTATTGCAAGTCTCCTGTCATGTAGTCTGCAAAACCATGAAACAAAACGCTGTATGTCCTTTTAAGGAACAAGCCAAGCCATAGGTAAGATCTCTGCTGATATGTGAGTATTTTGGGGGAAATAGGTTAAAAAAAAGACCTTTGGAATAATGTCACTCACACTAATATACAAATGCTGAGATGAGAACACCATTTTTCCCACTATTGTTCATATATTCATATTTCAAATCTTGCTTTCCATGTCATCCTCTAACAATGGACATAGAGGAGTTCTCTCCAGACTCAGAGCCAGTGGCCTGTCCACAATCCTGGTCTATTTTAAAATCAAGACATGATAATTTGGATCTTAGTTTGCTTAGTAAGCTGCAGTAGCCTGAGTTGCTGCACCAGAGGGAAACAGGATAGGCTTGGCATGTACACTGTCCAGTGCGTAGCCCACAAAAGGAAAGAGGCCCATGTAACACAAACTGCAAATAAACCCGGTCCCCATTAGATTTCACCAACAAATATGCAGATTGTCATACTATACCCTCTCTATCCAGCCCTAGGAATCTGAGACCCCATTGAGGTACCCAGCCCATTCCCTAGTTTGCTATGAGGAGAGGTGAAACGGCTATGCTAATGGGATGTGGAGATGGGTGAGGTCATTGACTTGGTCTGTTTTATTTATTGTTGCAGTGAAGTGGCCTTATTCAGAAAACAGGATCACTTTTTAATGGCTTGGTTGAAAGGTAGCTCAAGTCCTGCATGCCAGGACTCTGTTGCTCGAGGAGGGATCAGTCATGGAACTCTAAACGCTCATCACTCAATGGAGAATATGTAATCACTGGTTCGCAGTACTCCCATTTCCTCATTTATTCAATTCATTCTCAATTTTACATGTGTGAGAGTGAAAACTTAGTGGAAAAACATGACCTGTAGCATCTGACCTTTACTCAGCGGTCTCAACGAAGATGTTTTAGACTGAATTTGCAGTTACTATATAGCTTTACGGGTATTCTTATATTTTATTTTCTAGTTTATGCACGTTTTTATTTGCAACGTTGCATATGTTCATGTGATGTCATGAGGGAGGAAAGACTTGCTTTTGCTACTTAACTGTTATGAACATCATTCTGTGAAAGAACGGGCCAGCATTTCTTCCAATTTGGAGGCACTTGTTTCTCCCACTTTTAAGTAATTTGAGTCAAGAAGGAGAAGAAGCTTTATTTATTTGTCATTGTACAAACATACAACTTTTATTTTCTCTGCATTTAACCCATCCTGTTGTATAGGAGCAGTGAGCAGCCACAGTGTCTGGGGAGCAGTTAGGGGTTCAATGTCTTGCTCAAGGACACATTGAGACAGGGGATCAAACCACCAATCCTCTCATTACTGGAAATCTACTTCCTCAACTCTACCCAACCTGCTTACAGATCTCCTGTTACCCATCCCAGTGCTCATTGGGAGGAAGGTGGAGAAACATCCTGGACAGGTTGTCAGTCCATCCAAGGTTAGATGAGGGGCATTAAGACAAGATGTCTTTCACGATGACCTGTGGTGGGTTTGAACCTGCAGCCTTCGGGTTTTTAGTTCCTGAAGCACATGTTGTACCCCTGAGCTATCTAAATTTCATTTGAGTAACTCCCAACATGCTCACCAGTGGGCGTGCATTCATATGTACGCAGTTATTTAGGTCACTTTTATGGAGATTGCACTGTCATTCATTCAATGGATGCGTGACCTTCACCTCAAAGTCCAAAAATTACCTTTGCACACACACACATACACACAAATTACATATATTGCATCAGCCTCCTCAGGTGAAATATGATGCAGTGTCCTCTCCCAAGCTGGGCTCAGTCTGCTTGTCTTTCCTCCAGGCTCGGTATAGTTGGATGCTGAGACTGGGAAGATCATACAGAACCTCCAGGTTGAACTGTTTCTGAAAGCGCTCCACAAAACTATTCTCCAGGTCCAGACGGAAACGCATCGCCCACAAAATCTGTGTACCTTCCTGACACAGGTGGTCAAATGTCTCCATCAACTCGTTAAGGAAAGGGTGGGCATAGACGACATCAGCTGCAAGGATGTAATCAAACTGATGGGTGGCTTGCGGAAAGCGCTTCTCCAGGTCCTGGCCCCAAGTAAGCTCAGTAACCTGGACAAAAGAGTAGTAGGTAAGCCAAGAAACAAAGCCTAAAGCAGCACTGTTTCACGGAAGAACTTCATTTTGCACAAGTATTGCCCTCTTGACTCAAATATCTACATTCAGCCTGTTTGCTAGTGCATTTGTTTTGAAGGAAAAACTGCTGTTTGCAACATGCAGCCATGTATTTCCAATCATGGTTCTGTATGCAAAATGTGTCATCAAATCTCACAGAGAATCTGACTCGAGACATTTTCAATCATGAGGCAACATCTAATCTTCTCACCGGTGGTTTCAATTGATATGATGCTTATGTGGACCCTTTAAAGAGAAGCTGAGACAGAATATCGGTGAGTTTCTCCTCCCAGTAGGTTTCATGTTTTCTGCTCATTCCGACTTCTCAACAAACAACAGCAGTCCTCTCTTGAGCAACAAACATTCATAACAAACCATGTCTTCTGTGTCATTTACACAGGAGCGCAAACCTACCAAGGGGATATACTTGCAGTGCCCTCTGGTGTTCCGGAGGACATTGTACTGAAGATTTCCCAACACATCTGGTAGGTCTGTTGAGGTAACCTTAGCACCTGGACACGGGTGTGTGGTGCAGGTAATGATTTGAGAGAAACACATTTAAAGATGCTTAAAGTGTGAAGACAGGGGGAAAAACATAGAGTACAAGATAAGTAAAGGTGTTTAGAAAACAAACACAATACAAACTTTCACAAACAACCCTATTGTCAGTACCTAACAGGCTAGACACTATGGTGACCAGTCCAGTTCCAGCACCAAGCTCAATAACATTTTTGTCCATCAGGTTGTACTTGTCACGGTTGATGTCCAAGAAATGACACAACACCAGAGCCTGTTGGAAAACAATATACCAAGAGATCAAAATCCATATGGCTGACTTTTGCTTGCCATCCATATCTATTGATGCATATGAATTTTAGAGCACTGTTGGATTTCACATTTCTGATAAAAAAATTGATTCTGATGCAGTTGAAACCAGGGATGAATGAGTTCGTGTGTACCGATGGCCAGAGTACAGCTCCATACAGATCTGTGGACTCCTTAATGCGGATCTCAAGGTTAGCAAAGGTGTAGCCTTCCCAGGCCTCCGTGACAATGAGAGATGGACGGAAATGGCGAGACATGATGGCTTTGGTAAGCTCTTCATCTCCAGCAGTACCTGCAGTGTCAATCAGAGATAACTATCAGTTGTTTAACTTGATACTCTTGAGAGGGAATGAGAGATTCGTTTTACGTGTCACAATAAGTCCCCATGTTGTGGGGGTAGACATGGACTTAGATGGAGTTTGCAGGATTAAAGCCGGATGCCCTTCCTGGCGCCCTGCAGCGTGGGTTCAAACCCACCGGCTCTGGCTCATCCAGAGATACTGGAGACCTCCTCTTTAACTTATTACTCTAATTTTATCTTGTTTATTGCAGATAAACCAAAATTTGATTCTAAAATGGCATTGCTTTAAAGGTCAGTTTTGTGTCAGGATTTGTTCCCACATAATGGGGTTGACACAGACTCAGATGGCGCGTGTGGGATTAGAATCAGATGCCTTTCCTTGATGCCCTGATGCGGGTTCAAACCTGCAACATCTGAACACAGAGAATTCCAACCAAGTTAATGAACCCTCTTAATCCCAGGGTAACCCCTGCAACTGTGTTGGCTCCTTTAACCTTCTCTCTCGGCCAGTGTCTCATAACTGAAGTTGTATGTCATATGGCTTGAATTTAGCATCAGGACTAGCATAGGGGTCTGTGGTGTTGCAACCAACCCTCAAAATGAGTGTGTGAGCACTGCTTAAGATGGCATTGGATTTAAAGACAAACTGGAAAAAAAATCCACATTTCCCTATAACAACAGTAGCGTCTCTAGATTTGTTTCAAAAAGGCATCTGAGACGAGCTCATTTTGAGAATGGTTTACAATGTCACTTATCCCTATGCCAGTGCTGATGCTTAATTCAGGCCATCTGACATACAACTTCAGTTATGACAAGAGAAAAGGTCAAGGGAGCAAACACAGTTGCAGGTGTTACCCTGGGATAGGAGGACTCATTGACTCTGCTGGAAGTCTTTGTGCTCCCATGTGTGCGGGGGTACATTTATCTGCCTTGAATAGTTAATTATCATCCATTTCTTTTTGAAGAAAATTCACATTTCTATAGCACTATGATTTTACATTTGTTTGAAAAGCCATTCATATTAAACCTGCGTTGGACAGGTATACTGTAAAACACGTGCACAGGTTAAAATATCCTTGCTGAGTTCTGCAGTGCCAAACTGTCGACATCTTAACTCAATGCAAAGGCCCAAATACAGCTTGTGTGGACCCGTTTAACCTCTGAGAATTTGTTAGGACTTGACCTAATTTGGCCATCCAATATTAAATGTGAAGATATCTTCCAGAAAGGTTTATGGTTGTGTTAGCCACTCACCCTCGGCTCCTGTTTGGGATTCTCCCATGGTCTTGGACTGTTGGATCTCCATATTGAACAGGGACAGGGTCCAAGGAGTGTAGGTTAGCAGAAATGTGCAAGATCAAGCTCAAGCTAAGCTCAAGCTCAAGCTAATAACTTTAGCAGCCAAAAAAGCTCAATGTCAACCTTGGTTTGTTCGCTTGTCATAAAGATTCTCTGGAATCAGGACAGTCTGGATCTGGATGCGTGGTAGGTGGTAAAAGGTCAACATTTCTAGCTTGAAGAGTTGCTTCATACAAGCACATGCACAGACTTTTCTAACTCTTGACTCTGACCACCCCAACAGTCAGCCCCACATGTTATCTCTCTCTGAGCATGCCACAGCCCTCTCCACAAGCTAAAAGACAGGAACAGCTGCAACACTTCAGATGGTTCAGGAGGGGGAGGGAGAGGAGAGATCGTGAGAAAATGAAAAAAGGGGGAAGAATAAACATTACAGTATGGGAAAGCTCATATTAAATGTGTTACTGACAGGAATTGTGTCTTTGTGTTGAGGAGTAGCTTACTACCTAGGGCTTAGATGTGTGTGTGTGGTTGTGGAGATGCAGTGAGACTTGAAAGATATGAGGCCAATGAGGAACCAACACCTGTAATAAAATGGATGTAAGCCGTTAAGTCTTACACCTGCCTCCATTCTGACTGTTGACACATCAACACAACAAATGATGAGGCACCCTCGGCCAAGTTGATACGAAGCAGCAGAGTTGTGTCACTCTTTTTTCCAACCAACACAGACACCCCAGTGATGATTTTGATATATTTCAGAGATGCTTTCAAGATTTTACAGCTCAGCTCAGTTTGCTTGGAGAGTATGATAGATTTTGCAGTATCATAAATACATAGAAAAAAACATGGCTCACTTAACAAAATTCATCAGAGTAGTTTTCATTACAGGATCAGAGAACTTATTGTTTCTCCTTCAAGTCAGTCTCCGTTCAAAGGTATTTTTTGTTGCATAAGATATGAATGATGTGACATTTTGTTTGTGACGGATTACACTTCTGTTCTACTCCTATCATTATCCATCCATCCATCATCGACCACTAATCTGAAGACGGGTCACGGAATCATGCTGGAGCCCATTCCAGCACTCTGGGCGAAAAGCAGAGAAACACCCTATCATTATAATAGAAACTCAGCTACAAGTATTGGAAGTTCATGTTTTCCTCCCCCTTCCCCTCGCACGCCCCTTCCCACCTCCTCTTGCACTTCTCCCACCACCGCGTGTTCCCCGCTTGCTCTCGAACACAGACTGAGCAGTCACCATGGCGACCCCAACTCTCTCGTCACTGTCCTCGCCTGAGCTGCTGCTGCTGCTGCTGCTGCCCAGCTTCACCCTCTGCAGGGCAGCCGCTGGTTGCAGGAGGTCCTCAGCATCTGGTTGGCTGACACTGTTGACCTTAGGAGAGCCACCCTGACCTGGAATGATGATCTCTGACCCAAGGAATCCTCCGCCAACTTGGATCCTTGTATCCATTTCCTTGATCCCGTCTTTTTTCTGATTCTGTGCCAGGGTGCTCCTCTTTGATTTGGATAGGGAGGGCATGTCTGCCTCTTCCCCATCCTCCTCCTCTTCCTCATTCCCTCCTTCTCTCTCCTTCCTCTTAAGACAGGTGACAGCACGGCGGAGACGCTGGCTACGGATGGCCTGCTTCTCTTGCTGCTCCATACGGAAGAATGAATCGATCCGCAGCTGAGTCTGCAGTGGGAATGGGACAGAGACAAGGGAAAGAGATGGTGAGAAGGAGAGAGAACATTAATCCCTTTTTAAGTTTATAAACCCCACAAAACTCCCATTTAAGAAGAAGCTTTGATCATTTGTAATTGTACACAAACGCAATGTAATGTGTTCTGTGCATTTAACCCATCCTATTGCATGGGAGCAGTGAGCAGCTGTAGCACCTGGAGACCAATTCCAGTTATTTTTCCCACTGCGTTGCTCAGGGGCACCGGTAAGAATATTAACCCTAACATGCATGTCTTTTGATGGTTGGAGAAAACCACACAGACACATGTGGAACATGCAAACTCCACACAGAAAGGACCTGGGATGAGATTCACACCCAGAACATGTCTGGTGTGAGATAACAGTGCTAACCACTGTGCAACTGTGCCACCACACAGCACAACAGAAAGAGCATCAGAGAGTGCCAAGACCAGCCTGCCATGTTTCTAACCTTTAGATGGTTTTTAACCTGTAGATGTCGGCAAATGCACCAAAAGACTGACTGGTGAAAACTGAACGATAAACATTCTTAGGCAATGTTGCTACTTCAGGTGTGATAAAATCCAAACACAGATGCACTAAAATGGTATAATTTGAGCATAATGTTATCTTGATTGAAAAGGTTAGTCTTCCTAATTCTGTGTGAAATTACAACTGACATCTCTGTATGAGAATCGGGTGCTCAAGTCAAGAATAATTCTTACATCTAACTACGTGGCTACGGGACAGTCTCCATAGTCATTCTCTTAGAAGCCACCACCAAAGCTTAGCCCTGTGACTTCTCATTTTCAAGTTGTGTCGATTGTATGTTTCTCACTGAGAATGTGAATTGGCAGAACTCGCTGGACATGCTGTTTCCCAGACACAAATGTCGCCACCGTTCATAGCAGTAAATGGGGTGAGACAAGGGGGACCTCAGCTGTTGGATAGGGTCTTTAAAGCTGTACTCATTTTTAAAGGCCATAAAGGAGCATCCGTCATTTACCTGGTGGGTGTTGAGCTGTTTGAGTACAGGCTGTAGTGTTTCCTCGGTCCTCTTGCTGCTCCATCCAAAACGACTCTGACAGAATGTAGTGACAGTTGAGGAAATGCTGAATATAGTAGCCATACTAGTTCACAAAAACCCAAGAAGAAAGAGATATAAAGGATATTCCTTGATGAGGTCGAGGTGTGGGCGTCCCCAGCTAAATGAGTTGTCTGATGACTCATCCACAGCGGGATGCATGTAAGCCTGGGCCACAGCGGGGTTGGGGAAACCAGTCTGCAGTTGTAAGCCTCTCAGTTTCTTCTTAACCTTGGAGTCTCGGGGGTCGGACGCCAAGCGCTTTTTCTGTTTGGCTTCTGACCACCATTCACTGGAGGGTAGAGAAAGCCAACAGACAAAGAAGCTTCACTTTGTATTCATAAGTACTTTGAAAACACTTTGATGTACTGAAAGATGGATGATATCGAAATCAAATTTCAGCAGACATGTAACTGATATCACTGGAATCACATCTTGTAAAAAAAAAACAAGATTGACATATTTGCCACAACTTTGCAGTCCTAAATTTAGTTAAATTCAAAGTAATGTCATTTTCGACAGCTTACTCAAAGTTGGGTCACAGATCTGCTGATGCCTATCCCAATGGGCATAAGGCTGAGAAACACCCTGGACAGGTTGCCAGTCCATTCTAGGGCAGGCATAGGGGATTAAGGTCAGATCCCCTTCATGACACCCTATATGTTCATCTACACACCCTATATTTACCCATCCATCTATTGTCAACCACTTATTCAAAGTCAGGTTGCAGAGTCATGCTGGAGCCTATCCCACTGGACAGGTTGCCATTCCATTGCAGGGCTTGGGCAGTTAAGTGTTCAGGGGGATTCATGCTTCCTGAAGGAACTGGGGATTGAACTTATACCCGTATTATATAAATCTTGCTTCTTCTTTTGGCTTGTTCTATTTTTCAGGGGTCACCACGGCGGAGTTTATGGTTTCCATTGGTACCAAGTGAGGATGCACCACCAATGGTGGCCTGTGTTAACCTGCCCGTCAACTGATTTGGTATGGTCTTAACAATCCACATTCTGATTTGGCACAATTTTAATCGTATAGCCTTCCTGGTAAAACCACTAACCCTATGGACTGGGGCACAGGTAAAGTACTGGATGCCATCCGAGTATTCATGAACTTGCACCCATGCCTTGTCACCAGAGTTAAATTTTGGTCACACCTGAACTGCTTAAGAGACTCCAAACCCATTCCTGGAAACTCATTGAGGATCTCCATGCCAGTGACATAGCCCACCCCTGGGACACCGTCTGTATAGTCACTACCAAGAAGGTAGGCCAAGTTTATTAACTTGGATCTGTCCAGACCTGAGGAGAGAGGAGCGAGACAAAGACAGGAGAAACTGTCAGTTGTAGCCATTGAAAATTGATATAAAAGCCTTGTTTGCCTTGTGTACTCTGAGTTTTTACAAGGTATATCGTCTTATGTACTTGCTGATGGTCAGTCATCATCGACCCAAATGTGTCTCTGCTATGTGAAACAAAAACAGGCCACTGATGGAATTCATTTAAAAATCAAAACTGTGATACTGACCAAATATGGAATTATGTAACGTTTAATTGCAAAAGCTAGACACTGGTCTACATGGACACGTGGACACATGGATGGACAACACACACACACAACACTAACCCAACTGGTTCTGCAGGTCACTGAACTGGTAATGCTCGACATATTTATTTTGGCTGAAGAAGTTCTTGTAGACGTGTCGCCCTCCAAACAGCCAGATATCTGAGTCATCTGTGATGGTGCCGTGGGTCTGGTCTATGCGGTCAAGTGCTGCACATTGAGCCTCAGCTTCGGTTGGAGCCACTAGGAAGGGCACGCCAAACAGATGCAGCAGCTCCTTGAGTAACACAGGAAAACAATAAAAGATGAACATTACATGATCATTACAGAGTATACACACCTTCCCTGTGAACTCTGGTTTTCTTTTGTTGATTTTTATATTTGCATTATTTTCTGCAATGCTGGCAAGTGTCAAGGCTCCTCTTTGGGATTTATGTTTGAATTCTGTACCTCTATATCATCACTATGGTTACTACCAGGGGCCGTGGTAGTTCAGGGGTAGAGTGCAAACTTCAGGAGCTGATGGGCCAGAGGCTGTGGATTCAGACCCCCTATGGGCTGTCAGGAAGGGCATCCACCCTTAATCCCCCATGCCTAACCTATGACGGAATGGCAACCCTGCTTTTCGCCCATTGAGGGCTGGGATAGGCTCCAACATGGACCCAGAACCCAACTTCTGATAAGCGGTTGACGATAGAAGGATTAGCATTGTACCTTTGCCACCCGTTAGTTGCAAAAGAACAAAATGCTGAACAAACTGTCATGATTATGATCGGGATGATGAAAGTCTCCAAAATGTTTTTGGTGAGGGTGGTTTTGAGCTAAATGTTTGCCCGTTTCACTCATCAGTCTTCTTCGTGCCCCAGGAGATTGCCTGACCGATTATTTGCAGTGTTTTGTAATGGGATCTCTGTCCTGGTTTAACTTTGCACTTTGTGCTGGTGAGCTGTACCCTGTTTTTATAGGTTCATCCTAATCAACATAACCCCTCTCCAGTAGGATTCAGGGACTACACACATGCCTCTGTTGTCATCCGAGAACTGCCCCCTCTGTCAGCAGCTTATCATTAACACTGCCAGGGGGAGGGACATGTAACCATAAATCACTCACTACGTCAGATTTACACCAGTGGAGGATTTAGGTGGGAGGAAATCCTGAGGTACTATGAGAGTGACTGACTGAATAAGTGATTGTGTGCAATGTGTTTGGACAGCATAGGCAATGTAGTGAGAGTGTGCCAGAAATAATCTTATCCCCTCATTTCACTCCCCACCCAGACCAAGACCACCAGACACCTGCTGTGGGTCATCATGTCCTAGTCCAGTAAGTTACACCGTATGTTTCTCTGTTCGTGACACAGTGGGGAAAAGAAGTATTTCGCCCCCTGCTGATTTTGTGACTTTGCTCCCTGACAAAGAAATGAATGGTCTATACTTTTCAGAAGGGTTCATCTTAACAGTGAGAGACAGAATTTTTAAAAATCCCCCAAAAAATCCCAGTATATGAATTTTAAACATTTATTTGTGTTTGATTCAGTACTTGGTAGAGAAACCCTCATTGGCAAGCACAGCGGTCAAACGTTTCTTGTAGTTGGCCACTAGGTTTGCTCTTGCTCTTGCAGCCCATTCCAGTCTTGTGCAGGGCTACAATTTGGTCCCTGATGTCTTTAGACAATTCTTTGGTCTTGTAGGTTAGAATCTGACGAATTGATTGATTCTGCGGACAGGTTTCTTTTATACAGGCAATGAGTACTTAATTAGGAGTACTAATTAAGTGAGAGGACTAATCTGTGTGCCTCCTGGTCACATAACCGGTCTGTGGGAGCCGGAATTCGTCCTGGTTTGTAGGGCGTGAAATACTTATTTTCCTCAATAAAACACAAATAAATGTTTGAATTTCATATTCTGGGATTTTCTGGGATTACAAAAAAAATTCAGTCTCTCACTGTTAAGATAAACCTACCATTTAAAATATAGACCATTCATTTCTTTGTAAGGAGGCAAACTCACAAAATCAGCAGCGGGTGAAATACTTATTTTCCTCACTGTATTTTGTTGAGGTATTTGCTTCATCTTACTGCCGGTCACAGCTGTGTCTTTCTGTGGGATCTCATCAATTTACCTGACTCTCCAGACACATCTGCCCAGTGACAGTGGCAGCCATCCTTTCCTGTTGCTGCTTCTGTTCCCTCAGGCGTTCCTGCTGCTCCTCCAGAGAGCTTTCCAGTGTCTCCAGCTCACCCTGCAGGACAGAACAACAATCAATCTTGACTGATGTTTACCCATTTCTTTTTAAAATCTTCTCCCCTTTATCTATCCCCAATTTGATATCCAATCCAATTCCCCGTTGTCCTTTCTAACAGTGCATGACCCCTACGGTGAGGACTTCCATGTGCATCATCCAAACTTGATTGACACTTTTTGACATACTTTAGGAACTGTCTCTCTGTCCCTCTTTGGTTGAGGCTCAGAATCAATCACCTAGTGAGGTTCCCTTAAGGGAACTACAGTTTAGGTATCTTGTTTGAGCATCTTGCTCAAAGATACCTCCATAGGTATAATCACATGAGAGAAAACTTAACCTGCTGCCATGGCAGAGTTGTGGCGATGTGTCCAAACACTTCACGTTTTCAAAAATGAATGCACTCCCCAGTTTAGTGTTATGCGGATTAAAAAAACTTATCAAGAGAAGTGGACTAATGTGTTCTTTATCTCCGTTTTTCCAAGGTATTCAGACTGAGGGACAGAAACCAAGATACTGGTAGCAGTCCACATATGGTAAGTGTATAATTTTGACGGACATACTTACAACATCGACATGTTCCCATTCGTGGGCGTTGGCAGTTGTTGCGCTGGACTCTACCTCTGTAGTCTCATTCGGCTCCTTGTCTTCAGTCTGTTTCTTTTCTTCCTCCTCCTTTTCAAGAGATTCAGTCAGAGTTTCTATCTTGTCTTTTTCCTCATTCATATCTGCATTGATGTCGGATGGAAACTCTTCACTGTCAACTTTTCTATATGAATTACTTTCCGCTTCAGCTTTCAGTTCCTCTTCATCTGACACCTCGATGAAGCTTTCTGGGGGACAAAAAAGAAGTAAATTCACATCAATGCTGTTAAAAATGATTTGTTCACATTCAAGAACGAATAAGCTATTCTGTTTGCTGATCATACATTACCGTCTGAGTCACTCTCCACAGTGGGCTCCGTTTGAACAAGCTCTACATTCTCATCTGTTATTTCAAGGCTCTCTTCAGTCCTCTGGTCTGACAATGCTGGATGAGGTTGAGTCTTGAGCTCTGCCTTCAGAGAAGAGCTTGGTGTTGGTGGAGGGGAGTTAATGGACAAGGGTCTTTGTTCTGAGGCTACTCGAGCTGAATAGTCATCTTGATTGCTTTTGAGGCCCTCCTCATTCCCCCTCTGTTCCAATTCTGGGTCTGGCTTTTTCTCCTCTCTCTTTATCCTAATCACCTCTGTTAAATCTGTCCTGGTCGATGGGCCTTGCTTTATGTGTTCCTCAAGGTTTATTTGTACCTCTCTTTCACTTTCTGCTGTTGCTTCTCCATCAGACTTTCCAGAAGTCTGCTTGAGAACAGCAGACTGGAACAGTCTGTTCCTCTCTCCTATCAACTCCTCAATCTCATCTTCAGAACTGGTGCCTATCAAACTATCTTTCATGAAAATACTTTGTTCTGATATTGTCCTCTTCACTCCAGATCTGCTCTGCTTGGCTGGAGCATTGTTAAGAGGTGGTTCATCAGCTTCTTTTTCCTCCTCTGAACTACTGATGACCAAATGCTGTGCAGGATGCTGAATATGTGACTTTGTGGTTGGTCTTTCCTCTTCTTCTAGAGCTTGATGGATTGCAAACTGGGTACGAGGGGACAGGCTTCCATCCCTCCTCTTCAGCATCCCCTCCTCTTCATCTGAGCTGTCACCCATGGCATGCTGGATGGCTTTGAGCGTATGTGGTGACAAGTTTGTACGAGGGGACACACTTCCATCACTCTTCTTCAGCTTCTCCTCTTCATCAGAGCTATCATCCATGGCATTCTGGATGGCCTTGAGCGTACGAGGTGACAGCGGGGACGTGTCTCCCTTGTGAGGGGGAGAAGTTTTCGATACGGATGGTTTGGCATAGGAAGAGGGCCCCATCTCGACATCTTCCTCACAGACAGGTCTCCATAAGGGCTCAGGTCTATCTGCTGCTCGCCTCCTGTGCCTGGACAGGGGGCCGCCGGACCAAGGTAAGGAAGCAGGTTGGTTCTCTGGAGTCTTCTCACTTTTCCTCGAGGAGCCTAGAGCAGCAAAAGCCAAGCACAAATGTAAGAACATGGAAAGACTGGAGCTTTCACTGTCTCACCATTTGACTGTCAGTCTCATCCCTCACATCCAACATTAATGGCTATGTAATTATAAAAAAGAACTACCTTTAATGAGGATGTAGTGGGCAGAATCCTCTGAAACCAGTCTCCTAGACTCTACACTGTGACTCTCCTGATCCTCAGTCTGTCCATACAGCTGTGGAGCGCTCCCTGCACTTTGCTGGCTCATCTCTCGTTCCACATGCTCCAGCCGCTGGTTCAGCTGGTTCCTCTGCAGCAGGCCAGCCAGCTGATACTGGGAGAAGTCTCCAGATTGCTGAAGGGAAATGATGGAACTTGTCTGAATGTGTGTGTGTGTGTGCGTGTAGGAATGCATTATTATACTTCTGTCTTTGTGAGGATACATTTCAGTATTTAACCATCAAAGTAAGGAGATTTGTGTAAAGTAAGGACATGTTGGCCAGTCTGCTATTTAAGAGTTTATTTTTGAGTTGGGTCTTGGGTTTGGGTTAAAATTAGGATTAGGTTATGATTAAACGTTAGGTTGAATCTTCTGATGGCTAAGGTTAGGATTAAGGGCTAGGAAATGAATGTAGTCAATTTGGGGTACTCACAATGTTCGAAGTATAAAATTATGTGTGCATATATGTGTGTGGTACCTCTGGAGGTTTGTGATACATGGTTCGTCGTCTTTTGGTGAACTCTTTCATGTCCTTGAGGATCTCGTGCTTCATTTCTGGAGGCAAACTTGCAAACTCCTCAGAATTAATGTCCACAGCATTGGGATCGTCATACAAAGCTTCCTGAAATGCACATAGGAGGCAGTTGGTGTTGGATAGAAAGTCGTACACAATCATGCAAAGTGTATTTATTTCTGACATTTTCAGACTTTACTACTTCAGATTTTGTTGAGGTTAATTTAATCTTATTATATAACCATTACTTCGTATGTGAAATAACTTTCTGTCATCTCCTTCATCTCTTTCTTTTCCTCCTCCTCTGAGCTGTAGAAAAAAGACAGGTGAAGTAGAGAATCATTACTTTCTATAAGACATCCCTGAGACAAATAGACTCATTTTTTTTCTCATCTCATCCTAGTAATGACGTTTGGTCCAGTGAGATTCAAAGTACAAGCTACAGATCCCTATGGGTCCTAGAACAAGTCTTGAAAACCTTTTCAAAAAAAGTATAGCCATCATTTATCTGTTTGGAGCATCCTCAGACAAATTTGGGGGTGGGGAGATTGGCTGTAACAAGAAAAAACACATAATTACATAACACAGAGCTGGTAGTCATAAATTATCAATAAAGTCAGTGGAAAAAGAATTTGAAAGTCCAGATCAAGTTTGCATGCAGGCATATAAGAATGCTTAAGCCAGAATCCCCAGTTTGACTTTAAAACCCTAAGTGATCAAAACGGCCTCAAGAACTGGGATTCTGCTCTGGAGGATTATATTAGGTAATGTTGACTCTGCTGCCTTAAATTAAGATGATGCATGTATACAGCAAAACTAGAGCCATAAAGATGTTTTAAAAAATAGCTCTAAGATTCAACCACAACATTCCTTCTAGTTTGGAGCCTGACAGTTGATGAAAATATTGGACTGAACATTACACAAAACTACTACCCACTAAAACTCTCTTACAGCTAACCAGACGGTTGACATTAAAGACTTTTTACAACTGTGGTACATACAGTTGGAGTTTTGATATGGACAAAATAAACCCCGACTGAAATTTGCCATCTATTGCATATTGCCTCAATCCTGAGTTCCAACCTGTCCCTGTCGTTTTCCTCAGCAGGTGGCAGTGCTGGAAGAACATAAATATCCTCCACTTCATCTTTTCTCAAACTGGAGATGCTGGGTAATGGATCCTTGCTGTAGCAGAGAAAAGCAAGTGCGATCAGGTCAGAAACAATAAAGAACATACAATTGTTCTTTTTTCAATGCTGTACTTGTTCTCTATTATCATTCAGGACCTGTTGTCTCCTAGTGCAGCTTTTATGGCTTGTCTCTTCAGAAATGTCTTGAGCAGTTTCTCATTGGTATTTCTGGATTCACGATTTAACTCCTCCTTTCGCTGTCTTCTCAGGGCCTGCAGGAAAGCCAGACCAAAAGCTATGTTACACAACACCAGGGTACTAGACAAGGCAAATATTATTGTCATCCCAATACATGTACATGCATACAGTGGAACTAAACATTGTTCCTCCAGGATCTTACAATATACACAAAATAATACACTAAGTAGCTAACTAAATATCATACATCCGCTCATGATCCAAGCAATTAGTGACCAATAAACAGTACATTTAGGCCTCACATTATAGGAATACACACACATTGTAGTACCCAAGTGCACATTATCTGTATCAATTTATCTGTATCAGTTGTGCAATATTTTAAACGATAATTTGACATAAACTCTTATAACCATGGTCCCAACAATGACAGTGTCTGAGGAACTATCCAATAGAGTTAGTCTGGGAACCACTGTGGAGATTTATTACAGGGTCAGTAATCACTGGACTTACTAGAGTCTGCTTTTTAAGCAATGGTGCGTCCCCATCAAAAACAAAGACTGGCCTAATGCGGAAGAAGAGCAGCTTGCAGATGCGATGGAAGAGAGTGAGTAGGTGGGCATTCTGGACGCTGTTTCCGTCCCGATCCCTCACCCCCTTTACTGCCTGATTCAACCATATACTGATGTCTGGTGCATCTGGTTAAGGATTCTTCTGTGGCTTGGCAAAGGTAGTTTTTAGACAGGACATCACTTGTGACAGAAAAATCATTTACATTGCAGTATTTAGAGTGAGAGGTTCATTTTAGATGTCACGATTAGTCCCCATGTTGTAGTGATGGAAATGGACTTAGATGGGACTTGGGGGGTTAAAGCTTAGATGGCCTTCCTGATGCCCCACAGTGGCTTCTGGTTCATCAGGAACTCTCCCACTGAGCTACTGCAGTCCCTATGTTGCAGTATTTAGAGTATTCTTAAATATAAGATAATATAAAATATTCATTTATTAGTCCCACAGGGGAAAATTGCAGCATTACAAAAGCAAAGTAGAAAGCAAGGTAAGAGAGGCCTCAAATCTAGAACATAATACGTAACATCAATTTAAACAAGGGGAGAAATATGAACTCTATATACAGTATGAACAGGAGAAATTCCCTCAGTTTTAATTAAATTGAATTTTGATATTATAAAGTACAATCTTGGATAGCTAAAATGTACTGGCTAGTATAGAACGATTAATCAAGTGAAAGTTTTACTTTAAGTACCTGTATCAAGCTATTTCATTGACTTTTGCAAAAGGATAATGTAGGAGGGTAAAGGCACTTTAATTTGTCATATTTTCACACAGATATGTGTCCTCATTTAACACATCCTATTGTATAGGAGCAGTTAGCGGGTTCAGTGGCTTTGCTCACTCCAACAGCTTTATGGAGGAGCTGGGGATTGAACCAGCAATCTTCCGATTACTAGACTCTATTCTTAAGTTTACACTTTGCAATTACACCACAAGTAGCTACGAGTACTAAATGGACTCTTGCTTTTTTTATTCAAATGGACAAGATCAAACTGCACTGAAGTAAACGTATTTTCAAGGGATATAAACTGCAAAAGATGGTGACCATTAGAGGCCACAATCAACGGTAATAGATAGAAGAGCGAGAACATTTGCCTGTATCTGTATTTTAATTCAGGATACCGACAGCCAGGATTTTCCCCTCTAGGGTCTCTGGGTTGATGGGCTTCCCTGTGCTCTCCAGCAGCTTCCACAGTCCGTGTACTCCCATCGTAAATCCCCAGCAGTAGTGTCTAAATAAACCTGCGTATTTAATTTTACAACATTTATCATGGTCGACGACAAACAGACATTTCTATTTCATTCGCTGTGTCCTTTATCTTCTTCTTTCTTATCGCGCTGGTGGTGTAACTATATTATTGTCCGTAGAAACTTATAGTTTTTGCCCTGTACGTAGACTTCAGTATAAGGTTCCGGATGATAAGTTTCAGCCGGTTATATTTGACCGTTCCACTTGGAATCCAGATGGAACAATTTGCGTCACTTCCAGTGGTAATATTCCAACTGTATCCGGTGAAATTATGCACAAAACGGCCGATATGGCACTACACGGTTTTGGTCTCGTCTCCCTGTTGGATTAACAGTAACTTTAGTTTGTAAAGGTGGTGGATACTGTAGGAAAAGGGACGCCCTGTCGTTAGGTATGTTTTGCTGACTGTCTCCATATCAAACTCTGGAAATTCTGATTTTAAGTACATGTGGATGTAGCGTTAAGTGAGAGAAACGTTTCATCACTCTGACCTCTTCAGTCACAACATATTGGATTTTATTGTATGGAATGTCTTGTAAAGATATATTTTATTGACTGGTTGTTTACCGATGAAGCAAGCTTAGCTGTAAAGGCTCACTGTCTATCACAGAACATGCCATTGATAAGTTATTGTCCAGGACATTCACAGCATTCGACTTGTTATGACAAAGATCTGTCTGTGTTGTAATATTACTAAATGGGAAATGGCGTTAGATGGCAAGGTTCCCAACAAACCAGTCTGCCAGTTTTAACACTATAAACTCCAGGCCATAATCAGTTACTCTAGTTTACAATAGAGCTGGACGAGGTGCCTGTAGGGGTTTTGTGTAGAGAGATGAGAGTTTCCTTTCTGTATCTTTTTTTCAGCTAATGATGTCTATACATAACGTTGGTAAGAAATTCGAACAGTCTTTGAATATCTCTTCCATTGTCCATGCGAAGCATGTATACTTATCAATTGTAGTTTCAGGAGTCGGGAGAGGTTAAATATTGATTGGTTAGTTTCAGAGGCTAAAAAATATCACATGTTCTTATCTTGCATTGCAGGTGAATGAGTTCTATGTTTTGAAGTCAATCCCTTCTCATCAAACTTAATTCCACCATGACTACTGTTGTAGCCTTGAGAGGTATGTACTATTTTGGTCTGAACACCAGAAAATTGCGATGCGTTAGGATTTTATGTACATTCCCCTACAATTTGAGATTCTGATTCAACAAGGACTTACACTTCGTGAGAAGTCAAATTTTAGCTCATGATTAGTCCCTACATTGTGGCCCTGGACACAAACTTAGATGGAGCGTGGGATATTCAAGCCAGATACCCTTCCTGATGCGCCATGGTGGATTTGAACCTGCGACATCTGGTATATCAGTTCATGAAGTGCATGCTCTACCACTAAGCTATCATGCCTTCCATAAGGAATGACACTCAGTATTCTTCCTCATAGATTTTTCTGTTTTTCTTTGTTACTGATAATACCACCGTAGAGAAGGCTGATTAATAAGACCATTTTTGGATTCATCTAATTTGAGATGGCTTTTGAAAATTGTGTTGCAAAGATAGTTAATGAGAGGCTTTTTTTCCAGATTCTTCCAGTGTACCAGTCAGGGGCGCAGGTGATGGCATGGAAACTGACAACAAACCCCCATTAACTCTGGAAATTGTCACAGATATACTGCATTCAATCCCATCTGCAAATCCTCTCCTGAAGGTGGCCACCCCCAAACCCAGCTCTGTCTCTGCTGCTCCATGGATATCCCCACCGCCTCCAGGGGTGCTACACCTGGGCAAAGTGAGGCCAGATGCGTGCATAGAGCTAGAAGCTGTAAGGATTATTGTTCCACGCACTGCTATCAGCCGAAGTGGACGTGCAGCAGCCATGGATGGGAAAGGGGATACTGGGCATCAGATTGAGGAGCAAGGCCCTCCTCTGGTGGAAGACTGGAGAGGAGCACTTGAGAAGCTGCAGAACTCTGAACGCAGGCTGTTGCAGGATAAGGAAGGACTTTCTAACCAGCTCCGTGTACAAACAGAGGTAAGTCTGAAATAAACAAGATAGACTCATATTTCTTCAGTTTACTTTCGGATAGCTTTTATGTATCTTCTAATTGGGTTTATTGCCTTTACTGCTGTGGTATTCTGAGTTACAACATCCAAACAATTAAACAAGTGTAAACATATGACCATCACTAAAATTGAGAATTAATTCATTTGCTTCTTATCTCAATGTGTGGTAGTGGTCATTTTGGTTCTGAGAAACAGGCTGGCAACTGGGGCCATTACTGGATGGATTCCAATGGGAGTTTAATTTCAATTGTAGCTTATGTTTTACATTTATATATACTGGATGCTAAATATTCTGCTACGGTCTCACTTTACCGATAACTGTTCTTGTTTGGGGAAAGGACTGAGAAAAAATAAGGCAAGATATTTTGTTGGCAATACCTGAGAGTTTGATGAAGTTGGAGATTTTTCAACCATTGTTAATGTGTGCCAGGTGAATCGTGAGCTGAAGAAGCTACTGGTGGCCTCAGTGGGAGATGATCTGCAGTATCACTTTGAGCGTCTTGCACGAGAGAAGAACCAGCGGATTCTTGAAAATGAGGCCCTGGGCAGAACCCTGGCACATACTGCAGAGCAGCTGGAACGCATGAGCATCCAATGTGATGTTTGGAGGAGCAAGTTCTTAGCTAGCAGGTATGGAGTGAAAAGAGCATGTCAGAAACCGAAATACATAAAAATGACAAGACCTGGAAAGGGTGAAGGTCTTCTCCTTAAGATCACATCAATCTAGTGAAATTGTATTCTTCTGAATTATTGAGCTTTTTAATCAATCTGGTCTCAACAGAGTCATGGCAGAGGAACTGACCAATGCCAGAGCAGCTCTTCAACGGCAAACTAGAGAAGCTCAAGGTGCCATTCAGGACCTGCTGTCTGAAAGAGAGGAGTTCTCCAGGGACATGGTACACACGCACAGGTATTGTTGACATTGTCTCACAAAAAAAAGCACATTTCTTCGATACTGCCTTCTCAACCGTGCATAGCTTAGTCCTTACATCCTAATTTTTAGATCTCTTGAGCAACTCCTGGTGTCTCTCCAGTGGGGTAGACAGCAGACCTACTACCCCAGTGCACAGCCCTTCAGTACATGTGAGCTGGCCACAGCCAATTACAAGCTGGCTGACGCCATCAACAATCACCTGCTGGGCAAAGTTAACACCAGTGTGGTGAAAAACAGCTGCAGCAGCTTACCCTCCGAGTTATGCAACACACCAGCTGAGAAGATGGCTGAAAAGGTTTGGTCCCTGCTTTCAGTGTGTTCATTGGTATCCTGTGCATACATTGTTTATTGTAGCCTGTTGAATAAGTGCCAATTTTTCTCCCATCTCTTCTACATGCCTTTCCAGGTGCTAAAGGTTTTAGACCCCATCTCCTGTACAGAAAATGAGGCTGAGCCTTCTCTTGGTGATACCTCTCCCTCCAACTTTATGACCAATAAGAAGAGCATTGGCAGGTTCCACCCATACACCCGCTATGAGAACATTACTTTTAATTGCTGTGAGCGCTGCAAGGGGGATATCCTGGTGCTGTAGAGGTCTAAGAGGTGCTGTGTAACCTCCTACATGACATCCATGCTGGGCCAAAGTTCATTTCAGATGCAGTAGTCTTGATATCATAGTAGATTCAGGAGAATATGAACATTTCAAATAAGAATCTTCAATCAACACCAAAAGTGAGCTTCTCTTTCTCACTCATACATAGTATATGTTAAAAGCATGGATGTGCTGCTACCCATTTTAATTTATACCAATAAAAGTTGCTGGCAGTTTTAATTTTCCAGTGTTCTGTTGTGTGCTTTAGAATTACATTCCACTGCTCTGTAGTCTTCATCTTTCAACAAGATATTTTTGATTCAAACTGTTTGAACAAGAAAAATTATGTCTCAGTCATTATGGTGGGCCAGTAAGAAAGAAAGACATTTCAGGGATGTTGCAACACAGTATTTATCGATCGATTGTGAAGTGAGGATGACTTGAGTGTTAAATGATGATGAGGCTTTGTTCAGATTAGTTTGTACAACTTGAATATTAGCTTTATCCATTTCTATTTTTGTGTATCTTTAGTTGTGAAAATTGTAAAGAAAATGATTCAAATGAGGTGCATTGAAAATCACAAGGCTTCTCAGGAAAGCAACTGATATGCTCGTCATACCAAACGGAACCCTGTGACCCATCAGCTAGTTATTTAACAGAAGGTAGTGGCCAGATTGGGTGCAGTTATGCCCTGCTATTTACACATACATGTGGACCACTGTAAATTATGTTGAATTTTTCATAGCTGAAGTGTTCATCACACAATCAAGTTTAGAGGTGCAGGCATGAGAACGTTGCGCACAAGTAATTTATCAAACTGTATTGACTTGACTTCAGTAATGCTTCAATATCGTATCTTTTCATTGTGAACTTGTCAGTTTCCAAGCTTATTTAGTATTTAAGAAAATGTCAGAATAGGTTTGAAGTGCAAATTTCAAAAGTTGTGTTTTCTGGTGACTATTTAAATTTGGACTCTGTTGTTTGTACACTTGAACGTATTTATGCAGGAAAACATGCTAAACATTGCCATTTGAGATTTTCTAAGACCATACTGTATATTTTGACATCTTAATTTTCATCTATATGGGACAGAATGCTCATGTTTTGTTGGAGTCGATAATATATTTTGAAATTAAACTATTGAAAAATGAATGAATATTGAACCCTTTTTAATCTTTATATTTCTTTTTATAAACCTGCTGGAGGTCGCAATAAATGTTTCATACTCACGAGACACCTTGATTTTTGAATTTTTATTCTTAACACAACATGAATAGCTTGTTAAAATCTTTACTTAGCGAGGGGTGAATTCAAGACTGACATCAGTGGTTAAAGACAGCTGTAACGTCTCATTCGGCAGAAAACCACCACTGAAATTCCTGAAACATCGTCTGAGAACATTGACTGTGTTATTGTGGATAGAAACAATGCATGTCCAAGTCCGACAGTTTAGGTTGACTTCAGTCTTTTGTCGACCTGGTTTTGTTATTCTTGCCAGTGGTTTTTATGTTCTCCATCTTGCTTACTGCAATTCTGTCTCTTTTCCTCTTATTGTCACCATTTATGAAATCAGGATTTCTAAAAGAATTGGAAAAGCTTTTAACTCCACTTCTAAATTTTACATCACTAGTTTTGTAACCTGTTGATGTCCTTTCATCATATTTGTCCTTCCACCTATGTGTGGCTCTGTCTTCTTTAGCGCTGTTGTTGTAAAGCCCATCGTGCTTTCTTTTCGGCACAAACTGCAGTGCCTTCTCCCAACTGCCTGTCTCCTTGACAGTCAGCAGGATACGGATCATCTGGTCCAGGGTGAGGTTTTTCGCCCCACTTCCCCAGTGAAGGAACTCATCTAGTGGTAGACGGGCCGTGGGTAGCTTCAGACGCTTGGCATTGGCCAAGGACACGCCAGACTGAATGGAGCGGTCCACAAGGGCTCCAATAATGTAAATTGTGGAATGGTCAAAGGTGCGGAGGACTTTAGGGGAGTCTGCAGTGAGGTAGACAAGACGGTCATGGGGGAACATATTAACATGCTGGCGGTCTGTGGATGTGACAAACAATTGGTCCCAAGTCTCTCCACTGTAGCGTTTGATCAACTCCTCTTTATAGGCCCCATTAGGCTGGAGATTACAGTAGTGAAGGTGGAAGGGGTCAGAGGAACGGCGGTTCCAGCCCTCCACCTCCATTAGCTGGTTGACTGTATTATCTATCTCACGCCGGGTCATGTTCTTCTCATAGCTCATGTCAAAGATTAATGGCTGGCCAAATATCATGGCTTGGGCACTTCTCCAGGCAAGCAGCTTGTCCAGAGAGCGGCCCCAGAACTTAAGGAGGAAAGAGTTCCTAAACTTAGTTCCATCTTCCTCATCATTCATGTTGATTTCTTCTCTTGTGTTCTCCAACTGTGCCTCCTTCTCAGCCCTCTTCTGCAGCTGCTTTTCCTGACGGGCCTTCCTGTAGCCCTCCTTGATGGCCAGGAATTTCAGGTACCTTTTCTTTGAGGACTTGGTGGTGAGCTGCGCCAGTGCCTTAACATTATCATCACTGATTTGTTCTGGGACCGTTTTCCCAGCTTGTCGCCACATCAAGACCAGATCTCGAGTTGCCTCCAGTACGTCCTTATCAGTTACCAGGTGTTCTGAAGCGACGTCCTCGCCTCCTGACCCCTCCTCATGATGCCCCTGATTTTCAACCGTGCCTTGAGATCTCATCATGGACTTCCATGCATCCAAATCTATTTTTTCCATCTCCTGATTGGGTCCTGTCTTTGGTTGGGTGACATCTTTTCTCAGTGGGAACCCAGATGCAAGGTGTCGAGAAGAGGCTACTCGAAAATTAGACAAGCTCCAGGAATTGCTGAAAGGCAGCAGTCGCGACGCTTGTCTTTTGACGACAGGTGATGTCAGAAGTTCACAGAAAAACGACGTAGTAACAACACGATACATTGCACAAAAAAAATGAAACGAGAAGTGTAGCACTGTCAATATGTGGTGGGGAACTTAAACGATCCAAAATGGTTGGACAACGTTCCCTTTTTCGTTGTCACAAAACGCGATCAAACATATTTCCAATAGTTGGACCCCGACATCTCCCCAATCCCTTGAAATTAAATTCGAACGCGAGTAGCATGAAAAAGGTCACGTTGTGAAATTGTGTTACACTTAAATACGTCGTACTGAACTTTGACCAAAGAACCACACATGCCCCTATTTCTATGAATTTGATTCCAGTAAAAAAGTGTTACATCTTTCACTCATTTATGTGTTATAATATTATCCGCAAAATATCACTGTGATGCATAACAATTAATCCATTGATTCGATGTGGTTCAGAGGCGGATAACTTAAGTCTCGCACCTTAAAATGCGTCATTTCCTTCTAGCAACAAAACACGGAAGTGATAGTTTCTCTACGACCTGTAGTTGGAAATAATGAGTTTGTTTTTGCCTAAATTGTCGTGCAAAAAGGACATAGACGACGTTATCAAGGGTGTCGCAGAGAAAGTCTTGGTGCTGAGATTTGGAAGAGATGAAGACTCGGTTTGTCTTCATCTTGACGAGATTGTGAGTCGATGAGGGAACATTTGTGCCCATCGTTGTTTTGTTGCCGATGAAGACACATGACTTCACTGGTAATAGACGTGCCACTACTAATTCTCATTTCTCTCCTTTTAGTTGTCAAAAACCGCCCATGACTTGAGCAACATGGCCTCTATTTACATCGTGGATGTGGACAAAGCACCCATCTACACAAGATATTTTGACATCAGTTATATACCATCAACAGTTTTCTTTTTCAATGGACAACACATGAAAGTAGATTATGGGTGAGTGAGGCATATATGTTGAATTCTATGGAAAATATATTTGGATTTGTATACTTATTCACTTATTATATCAGCATAGCTTTATGTAGTATAAATATACTTCAAGTCTATGGGCTCTCCTTTATTAGCCATCACTTATTATAACATCACATCCCTTTTCTCTCAGCTCACCAGATCACACCAAGTTTGTAGGAAGCTTTAAGACCAAGCAAGACTTCATGGATCTGATTGAGGTCATATACAGGGGAGCAATGAGGGGGAAGATGATTGTCCAGAGTCCCATAGACCCTCAGAATATTCCCAAATATGACCTCCTCTACCATGGGATTTAGTGCAGATATAGTGCTTGAGTGGAATTCAAAAATGAAAGCTTCACAAAATTCCTGCCCGAAAGATCATAATGATCACTTTTGTAAAACTACATCAACACTCAGTAATTGATAAACTAGCAACTTCGAACTTTATTTATACATACGTGCCATTTTATGTCAATTGTTAAAAAATTAGATGGTACTGTCATGCCAGGGGGTGTGTATGGACAGCCACATTTGCTAACTCCTTAATCCTTGTTACTTTGCTATTTTGGAAGAGATCCTGTGCAGTAGAACAGTTTTCACCCAACCCCTTCAGTAATATATGATTGAAAATAACATTTTGGATATCGTGAACTGTCTTAAGATCTATAGTTGAATATGTTACCAACAACAAAAACCCTCACATGTGGTCAGTATTATATTTTTTAATTACTATAATTTATTGGACATGTTCCATGCATGCCTTTTCAAGAAAATTAGAATTTGGATGATTGAGGTTATGATGTGATTTTGCTCAGGATTCTTCTCACAGTTGTCTTGGTAAAAACTGCAGTCATTTTGATGTTTCCCATGGAAATGATAAGATGTATTAAACCGGAAGGAAGTTATAAGTTCTTCATAATTTGATATGGATTCTTTGTGGTTGTTTTTTGATTTTCAAATGTGCACCATAAAGTTTCTGTTTATTTCCCTTTTTAATGTGTTCATCATTCATGCTTTGTTGTTATAGGTAGAGCGAGTAGGACTCGTCAGTTGGGGTCTGTAAACACAAAATTCAAAGTTGGCCCTCCGTGGCTCAACATCACCAGAGGTGTGTGCCTCGTGACCGCAGTACCCAGAACACATCCCAATGTACAGGCCAACTCCGCGTTCATCCCCATCTCTCCTTCAGGCTCACCAGTGGGTGAAAGCTAACCCCAGATTTACACTTGTTTCAGAACAAGCTTTTTTCAATTGACATTTCACCTCACTATATTTGCATTTTTCAGCCTCGTGACCGGCACGGTGTACATGTTTTCATAGAGTCCCTCCCTCATGTCCTGTGTGGTGTTATTGCTTGGTGGCTACACATCCACTGCCCAATGGTGAACACCCAGAAACGTTTCTCACACAGAAAATACAGGTAGAGGACAGGGTCTGTGCAGATACAGACACCACAACACACATCGTGTGGGTCATAAGGGATGATTAAGAGGAAATATTTTTATACGAGTCTGTACATTGATTTTTCTCTTGGAAGACCCTGCTCGTCCTACCTTTAGATAATGGAGAATATTGTATCCATGAAATGGCTGCATTTTTCAGACATCCTCATTAAACTATTCACTCTAGAAAGTATCCATAGATAATACTCAATAATTCAACATGACACTGTTAAATAATTGTATTTTGTTGCCCCATCAGTAATCTCTACAGCTAAAGTGAGCTTGTGGACTACTTTCAGTATTTAGGAAAGTAAAACATGTGAGTATTTTTCATTAAAATGCATTTGCATTGTTCAGCCAGCATTGCAGTGTGAAGACTTAATGTCACTGAGCGGTAGCAGATATACTGCTTCAATAGAGGTGGTCTATTTCTCATCAATGGTTTTAGTAAGGACCCTACCAGTCCTTGGTGTTGCACATAGCTGAGTTTTGGTGTTTCCGATTATGATAAGACTCAAGTTCTCATGCATTGTATTGAAAGCTGGGGGCTTTCATTCAGCACCAGCAAGCTTAAAACTGACCCTTGGACTGCTGTCATGGCTTTTTGGTGATGCTGATTCCAGCACGCAGCTTGCAAGTGGATTTACAGCCTCCAAGCTTAGAGCTTACCTCCAGGAGTGGGTCTTTAATCACACAAACTCATCTTTACTCAACAAATGGTGCAGGAATTCCAGAAAAGCTAGATAACCACAACCACGGGTAACTACGAGGGGTGTTCAAGGGCTCGGCCTGTGCATTGGCTCTTGCAGCCCTTCTTGCTCTCTCTCTGACAGTGAGCCTCCGCCTCCATGCCCGAGACTGCACTGCCATCCCTTACGAGGCTTTGAAATGACGGTCGCCACTGCTGCAGTGTCAACAAAGTGACAAGAAGCTTGTGACATGAGGTACGAGATGGATGCTCCTGGGTTTTCTTATTGTATTCTTCATCAGCAGACTGCGACATCATGAGGGATGACTGTAAAGAAAGCCAGGTTAGGTCCTGTTGTGGTCAAGTGATCAGCCGTTTAAGAGAACACCGTTTTCTGTGACACGCAGAGCTCTGTCTTTGCTCGTCAGTGGCGTATAGGCAGTAACGGGTCACTAGATTTGTAGACCGGAAATGATTGCCTAAAGATACGTTTTTATCAAGGGTTTGAAAAGTCGTAATGAATTTTTCGCAAGAGTACAAAAGAAAACAAGAACTGGAATCCAAATCTTCTCTTGCTATGGTTCATTGTCTGTTTTTATAGATGACTACGGAAAATCTGGAAAATAAGTTGGGTTGAAATTATTTTCTCTTAGATATTCGGAAAGGTTTTAATTTGCTGAAAACTATTTTTTTTATTTTTACAAATTAAAGTTTCAGCTAAAGAGAAAAATAATATTTATATTTCCTCTCATTTTTTCATCATTTCACTCTACCTGTCTGGTTTGTGCTCATCTTGTGACATTAAAGCTGTATTTCCACATCTACAGGGTGCTCCGAGCTCGAGCTCTCTCCTCCTTGCACAGGGGGTCTGGGGCTCACATTCTGTGACGGGGTCTCCGAAGCGCTCAACGGAGTCGGTGACGACATGTCGGTGTGCTCACTCCTCTTTTTGACCCAGACTTCATAAAGAGGGTTAACGCCTTGGTCCAGCTGTGACACAGACACAAGAGATGTGAGGCTGCTCAGTCAGAAGTCATGCAGTAAGTCTGTCACTCAACATTTATATGAGAAGTAAAGTGTGCTGATGTGTCCTTGAGTAAGACCCTGAACCCCCAACTGCTCAAGCCCTGAGATGGGGACCTGTCCAAGGTGTTTCTCCATCTTTCACCCAATGAGAGCTGGGATAGGCTCCACCATGACCCCATGACCCTGCTTCACATAAGCACTTGACGATGGATGGATAGATGATAGGTAGATGGATGGATACAGAAAAATGCTAACCCGGAGCCTATTGGATAACAAGTTGTCTCAAAACTTAGTTAGTTCAATTAAACACTGACTAATGATTCCGACCATGATAAAGTATTGAAGTGTTTATCAGATTCCACACTGCTCTAAGAAATGAAGCCAAAATCCATCCATCCATCATCAACTGCTTGTCTGAAATCAGGTCATGGTCCCATCCTGGAGCTTATCCAAGCACTCATCATGGGGCTTGAGGACGTAGGGGTTCAGTTTATTACATGAGGACACTTCAACACACTTTGGCACAACACTGCAGGGACCAGGGATCGAAGCAACTAATCTCTCTTATTTGTTTATTTCTTCATTTTTATTTTTTCATTTCAATTGTCAACAAATGTGTAAAAAAACCAAGATTGCTTACATCTGGTGTCTTGACATCTGGTGTCTTGACATCTGGTGTCTGGTCTGCTGATCCTTTGCCTAATGAAAGACACTGTGATGAGCCGTATGAACCCCGTCACATGACTTGTGACACTGCAGAGAGTCAGTGTCTCAATGGGGTGAATTCATGGTTCTTCAGCATGCAGAGAGAAGCATTCCATTTATTACCTTTATATTTGATACCGGCCACCACCATAGCACAGAGTGCCACCACCCCCAGCGTGCCCAGAACAGGCCACAGCCACTGAGCGGCCCCAGCCGCATGGCCCTCTGCAGGTTCTGATGAGAAGCAGTGTTGTTGTATTCAGCACCGCACAGTGGAGGACTTACAGCCAAACCAAGTAGGATCTTAAGTCCTGTTCATCACTTTTACAAACTTCTTTACCTGTAGCTCCTCTTCCAACACTCCCTCCAGGCTCAGCACCACGGAGGCTGTGTTCCTGATAAGTGTAGCCAAAGCTCTGGACGGGTTTACCCCAGTAGAAGCTGTTGGTCCGCAGGGGGAAGAAGGGGGCCATGTAGGCCTGCGCTCTCTGGGCGGGATGGACCTTCTCACTGCTGGGGTAGCTAGCATCACCGTGTATCTTCAACCACTCCTCTAGAAGTCTTGGTCCAAGTTGCATAGCACAGTTAGTCAGCCATCGCTACTGCGCTATGTCGCTAAAGCCAGTTTAAATGGATGCTTTGTGATCGGGAATGCTATCTCTGTTCACAAGACCTACAGAAGCATGCTGATTTGGCTAAATGGCCTCAGCCACACCGATAAGGACTTACTTGTCTATGAAGCTGTGATGCAGCATGAATATGGGGTCATTGGCTGCAATCGAGACCAGAGACATGGTTCCGTTGAGATATCTGTGGACTAAGTTATGCATTGAGGCGCTCAGGTGGCGGGGGTCCAGCGGAATATCGAACCCTGTGGGAAAGAAGGTCACGTGTTAACCTGGATTCACCATTTCCTGCTGTCGCTTTTGGCCCTCGACACCGGGACATGCAGGGTGCCCAGGGTGCTGTAACAAGCCCCCTTACTGTCTGGGACATCTAAATGATACTCCTGCCTGTGCCCATGAGCAAGGCAGTAGGAAAACGAATTGGAGTTGGTCCTCGGCTGGTGCAGCCGCTCACTGTTCCTTGTAGGGGCGGCATAGCTCAGTGGGTAGAGCGGTCGTCTGGCAATCGGAAGGTTGCAGGATCGAGGTCGAGGTGTCCTTGAGCAAGACACTTAACCCCTAACTGCTCCCCGAGCGCCATATGTTGGCAGCTCACTGCTCTTATACAACAGGTTGGGTCAAAAATGCAGAGAAATCCAAATTTCCCCTTGTGGGACTGATAAGGGAATCCTTTCCTTTCTTTCTTTCTTTACAATAGGATGAGTTAAATGCAGAGAATATATTTCATTGTACGCATGTACAGTTAAAAATGAATTAAGCCTCTTCTTTAGTTTTTCTCATGCACAAAGCTTCACTAAAAGCCGTGGATGACTTTAACAAGGGAACTTGCTAACAGCAAGTTCAGCCATTTTAAGCAAGTGCCCTCGTTCATTAAGCTACTGAACATCTCCTGTGGTTGAGTTTGCCCATGTCTTCACTGAACTGCTCATGTACCTTCCAGTTTGCTGCGGAAGCTGTTCCTGGACTGCATGTTAAATGGGGGCGTGTCAAAGCTCTCTGCTGACATTATGTCCTGAACGTCCTTAGCAGTGGGTAGTGTCAAGTACTCAGGGTCCTTGCCGGGGTTCCGGATTAGATGCCGAGGACCAGAGTCATTCAGATCAGTGCAGATTATGCTGAGAGACTCCTGGAACGGACATATGGTCTGTTGGGTGGAAGAGATGGAAAAATGCAGATTCAGAGAGAGGATGGTTGAGCTTAGAGATTGTGTTTATGAAGGGAGATAGAAACATATCTGTATCATTACCTGAGGGTAATGTCAGATTAAAGAGAAACTCCATAATCAGTATCTCATTATATATGAACTGTTGCTATTAGAAGAAGCTTTGTTTATTTGTTATTGTCCATCCATCCATTCATCCATCCATCCATCCATCCATCCGTCATTGTCTGCTTATCCAAAGTCGGGTCGCGGGGTCATGCTGGAGCCTATCCCAGACCTTATTGGGCAAAGGGTGGGGAAACAGCCCACCATTCCATCACAGGGGTCGAGCAGTTAGGGGGTTCAGTGTCTTGCTCAAGGACACTTCAACCAGCTCTCTGCAAAGATCAGGAATTAAATCGTCAATTTTCTGCTTACGAGACAACTGCCCTACCTCCTGAGCTATGCTGCCTCCTATGTCGGAGAATATAGTTTGCCTCTTATTAGGATGCATCTCGGTGTGTTTCTTCACAGTAGTGCTTCTTACCCTCATCCTTGGCCTCGAATGGCCACATGGAGAGAAGACCACTCACCTCCCACTTTGAGAAACGTGAAGCACTGTCAATGTGCCCACCCAGGCCAACTCCCCCAAGGTACTGGTTGGTGCAGATGTTACAGCTGTTGGTCCTGGTCCAGTCCCAGTAGGGGATGTAGAAGCCCTGGTTCCCTGTCAGTTCCCGAATCTCCCTCTCAATGAAGAGGAGGAAGACGCGATGCCAGAAGCCAAAAGCCGGACCGCGATGGGCCGCGTTATTTTCAGACCCAGCGTAGCTCTTGGCTGAATAGTAGTGCATCCATATGTACAGGTTGTACACGCTGGAGTTCTGAAATACATAATTGCCCTCCACGGTGGTGTTGCCGCTGGTGAGGATCATATAACGCTCGCTCAGGGTCCATTTTGCCTTGTCCAGGTTGGAAAAGAAAGTCTCCCTCTCCTCCTCAGTCATGTCCGTTATCTCCTTCCTCTCAATGGGATGCCGTTGCATGCACTGGGGTCCCTTCCAACCTGGCAGGCATTGACCACAGTCAAACCCATCATAGTTTTCCAGGCATGTGCAGACCGAATCAAAGAAGGCGCGGGGCCAGTCGACCCTGTAGTCAATCGGTCTGGGGAGGTCCCGAGCATGGTGGGGTACACATACTCCTCTCCCTGACTTGAAGCCACAGGGAGACCCTTTCCAGAGTGGGCAGCACGTGCGGCTCTCCAGAACCTCTGAGGTGGTGCACGACCTGGGAAACTGAGCGTGCAGGACTCCGGGGAACATCAGACACAGTAGGGGAATCCACCAGGACCACAGGGGACCTTGGACACAGAGTCCCAGCAGCATGGTGGAGGAGCGTACTGGCAGCCGCACACCGCAAGCTCATCAGGGCTCCGCTCCGGGGTTTCCCTTTTTAAACCCTAGAGGTTATATGTGATTCTTGCCTGATTGTTCTTTTGCAATGTTTGAGGAACTGGGGGGGTAAGTATTTACATTGGCTGTGTCCACAGTACAGAAAATATTTCAAAGTTCAGCTGGTACGGTCATTGTCCTGTACCCGTGTGTGCGAGTGTCTGTTAGCATCCATGTGTTCTTGCACGTAGATGTGAATGCACCTGTGTCACTACTGCATCCTGCGTCATGGGCAGCACCACATTTCTTAGGCAAATAAATGAAAGTCATCATGCCTACTGAGACAGAGGAAAGACCTCACATGCTAGTGAGGATTCTTTTGAGGTAGCCGACTGTGGTGCAAGAGATGGCCAGATACCCAGATGGAGATATTGATTTCAATAAGGCAGAATTCAAACTTCAAATGAGGAGACAGAAGTTCGGGGTGCGAGAGGGACAAGTCAGCCACAACAAGGACGAGAATGGGTCACAACAGATTATGTAAGACACTGTTAATGATAAAGAAAAACCTCTATGGGAGGGTCTTATTAGTTGAACCCATTCCCGGTTTGAGTCAAAATGGTGGAACATGTTGATGGAGTTTTGGAAATGTAAAAGAAGAGAGAGAGAGAGAGAGAGAGAGAGAGAGAGAGAGAGAGAGAGAGAGAGAGAGAGAGAGAGAGACTCAGGGAGACATTGAGCACTGAATGTGTATAAATACATTAGTTTATTAAGCTTGTGTAAGTTTATTGTTAATTTAAATTCAATATCTTTAAAAATAATGTTAACACTCAAAATCAAATCAATCAACCAATCAGCAGTAAGGGTTCTCCGATGCGTTCTCCGAATCAAATGGTGGCGATAATACACTGCAGAGTCGTTTGCCAAGCACTGTAGAAATCCACGAAGAAGAATATGCTACCGGATGTTGATGGATTTCTTCAGCAATGGCAGCGACCTTGTGTAGAGCTTGACTCTTTGAATGAGCATTATCTTTATGCAGAGTGTTTCTTAAAATAATAGTGTAGTTGTTTTATACCTATACAACAGTGGCTCTCGTAAGGTGGAGTTATGATGTCAGTCAAGTCTGCTGCCGGTGCACTGGCCAGAACCTGTTGGTCCACCGGTATGCTACAAGGTACAGCATTAGCTAACATTGACTCTAGCGTGATCCTTAGAAGTCAGATGTATTTCAGCATGAGCCAACAATGTCTATAGTGCTAACAGCATTTGTGTACCTTTACCTCCAGTTTTTATGTCATTAATTTTGGTAATTTGATAATAAGCAGCCACCAAGTGTGCGATGTATTGATCCAACATGGTTATTATGTCAACATTGATTTTTCATATAGGTACTTTGCAGAACCATTTGAAGGTTCTGTGTGCTGGAATGAAGACATATGAGATACCCCCAGACTACAGTGGTAATCATGCATCATTGATATGGAATCTTCTTTGTCCTATTTGTCTGGAAGTTAGATACTGAACATTAGATTGTCATATTTGTTAAAACATGCTCATCAATGTAGAATATTACATTCTTGAGTTACAGAGCACTCTTGCCATCTTTGTTTGCAAGCTGTTCTTGAGCAACAGCTGTTTGCCAAACTTTGTGACTTTAGATTATATGTAAGTGTAATATTAACAGAACATGCACATGTACTGCATGTGCATCCAGACACAGATCAATGGGCGATGTGGAACCAAACAAACAAATAAAATTGAAATAAAAAAGATAAAATAAAGTTTTCCTCTGACAAAATAGGCTTGATCGACAACACTATTTGTTATATTATTGTCTTTGAAATATCGTAATCTACATTAAATATAATTATGCCTACTTACACCATAACTTCCGTCTTTACCCTCTAGGTTGATAAGTCAGCCATCACAACTGTGAACAATTATGTTAATTAAGGTCACAAAAAGGTGAATTGGTTCAACTGGATCAGAAGTTTATTTAGAAACATTTCGTCACTCAAACAGGTGACATCTTCAGTCTGAGCCGTGGCTACTCTCAGGCCTCCACCCTTGTTCAACGGTGCACGTTCCCTCTTGCCTCGTTGAACAGGGGTGGTGGCCCGAGAGTATATCTGTTGTCCTCTCACAATGCCACGATTGCAAATATTCCCCAATCCTTTGTGAACGGTGCTCATTGCCACTGAATGTTAATGCAGTTAATGACCCAACTTGCATAAAACCCAGCATATTGTGATGTGGTATCAAAGTATTGTTTATAAGGGGGGGTGCTTGCAGTCAGCTCAGACAGAAGATGTCACCTGTTTGAGTGACGCAATGTTTCTGAATAAACTTCTGGTCCACTTCAACCAATTCACCTTTTTGTGACCTTAATTAACATAATTGTTCACAGTCTCAGCGTGGACAATAAAGGCACACGTTAATATCAGTTTAAAGGGAGCCCTTGATTTCTACAGTGCATGTTATCTGTTCGATGCTGCTTCCATAGCTCACCTTTGTTTTTCATCCTTATTTTATACCTCTAAAGATGTGGTGTTGCCAGAAAGGCCAAAACTTAAATTCCTTAAAAAGGTGCCAAACTTCAAGAAGGCCAAGAAGGAGAGGAAAAAACTGAGTGACATCCAGGGCCCAGCTGAGACTGCCAATGCTTTCACAAAAGGACAGTTTGCTATTGTGGTGAGTGTTTTGTTTAAATATATACACTGTTGTTCTTGGAGGGGCATCGAGTCATGGACTATGTCTTGCTGCCACTGTTCAAAAAAACTCAATCCCGCATTGCTGATTGCAATCCAATTTTCATAAAATAAGATATTCCTTTATTAGTCCCACAGGGGGAAATTATGGATTTTAAAATACATTTTATGCAATTTTGGGGCCTTTTAAGCATTCATATGTATTGATTATTGTTTGTACAGCATTCTGTCTGTCATCTGTCAGTGTCACATATTCTCGACACATTAAGATTCATAATTCTTCAAACATGCAATAAGTCGAATTAATATGCAAGACAGCAGCTTCTGGCATTGATGTCTGTGAACAAAATTTCATATATTATTGT
>OMLC01000370.1:41056-60278 GCA_900302585.1 Regalecus glesne
CATACTTTTCCCAATGGAAGAGTTTTGTATATCTTGAGATTATTATTATTATTATTGATAATAATAATTTTTTAGAAAATGCATACTGTCTAAGTAAATTAACCAATATAATATTGTATTATATTTAACCCGACTAATATTCTGTGCCTTTTGCTGTGTTCTTCAATGTTTCAATGTTAGGGACTGAGCTGATAACTTTAGCCTGAATGATTATTTTGACTGTTTTGCTGTTTATTAATCATTGGAATGATTTACAATTGAAAAGGAACTTGCATAATGTAGACATAATGCAATGACTGTTTCATAAAGCCCATAACCCACTTCGGACAGTGATAAACTAAAGTTATATCACAGCTAAGGAGTTTTGTCACTTCTTGTTATCCTTTGTGGGTTATTGCACATCTCGTGTCTCAGTGACCATGTCTATGTTAGGTTATCATCATTTCCTTAACTTCACCATCATTACACCATATGCTGGTATGTATTGCGTTTGAATTTTCACTCTTTGTGTTCCCATGCAAATACTTCTTCCAGTCATTTTGACTGTGTTCATGTCTGCAGACATTTCAAAACAAAAAGAAAAACTACCCACAACAGTTTGTCATTTTTAAATAATTATCATTGATATTGGTGGGGGGTTTAGCAGCATAGCAGAAGATGGCACACACCAGGAAATGACAAGCCAGGCATTGTAGGTGCGATCCCACCATGGGGCATCAGGAAAGGCATCCGGCCCTAATCACCCCATGCTCCATCTAGGTCAGGTCCACCCCCACAACGTGAGGACTAATCGTGAAATGTGAAAAGGGACCTTACTTTTCACTTACATTGATGCAGCCTCTCTCATGGCAACTGTTTTGGATATGCATGCCAGTGTAGTTGGCTTTCGTTATCTTACTTGCAGCACACATAATATTGATTAAACACACCTATAGTCAATCTGGAGTGCACGTCCCATAAAGATGGCAATGCGTCATACATTGGGCTTTACTTGTTTTACTAAATAAGTTTGAGAACCATTATAAGGGGTAACAAGCATTTTGTGAGGGTATAACAATATTTTCTCTCTCTGATCCTCAGGCCATGGGAGGGGGCTACATGCATTGGGGACACATAGAGATGATCCGCTTAACTATCAACCGCAAGATGGACTCCCGCACTACATTTGCCCTCTGGCGCATCAATGGTCCATATAAGCCCATTACCCGCAAAAGCCTGGGACAGCGTATGGGTGGTGGAAAGGGAGCCATTGACCACTATGTAACACCTATCCGCTATGGCCGTTTTATTGTGGAAGTGGGTGGAAAGTTGGAGCTGGCTCAGGTAGAACCACTCTTGAAGCAAGTGGCCATGAAGTTGCCGTTCCCTGCCAAGGTTAGTATACAAATGGACAGAGCCTCCTTTCTGTGGATGGCTTCTATCACCATACTCATATCTCAAAAATTACACCGGTGAGGGTTATTGAGGGTTATTTGAAAACTAATGGTAAGGCAACAAGAATGTGCTCTGATATAAATGTGGTGCAGCAGTTAACACTGTTGCCTCACAGCAAGAAGGTACTGGTTCGAATCTTGTCCTAGTTCCTTTCTGTGTGGAGTTTGTATTTTCTCCTGTGCCTGGATGGGTTTCCTCCCCCCATCAAATATACATGCATGTTATTATTCCTACCCGTGCCCCTGAACAAGACAATAGGAAAAAGAACTGGAGTTGGTTGCTGGGCGCTGCAGCTGTTCACTGTTCTTATACAGTTAGAAACCCATTTTATATGTCATTATTAGTCCCCACATATGTAGGTGGACACAGACTTAGATGGTGCCTAGGGCCATTAAGACCAGATGCCCTCCATGATGCATTTCAATAATTGTTCCTATCTCTCTTCATTTACTCTGAGGGAATTTTGTTGCATGAGGCCCAGTGTCCAACAATAAATCTATTAGTATGATTTTGGACAAAGTAATTGCTAGCAAAACAAAATAAAGGAAAACAATATAAGTAAGTTATAAAAAAGACATAGTTAACATGTCAACCTTTCTCTTTGGACTGTGTTTTAGGTAGTGAGCAGAGAAAGCCTGGAGGCCATGCACAAGAGGCAGGAGGAGATTAAGCGTGACAACCAGAATCCCTGGACCTTCAAGGAGATAGTTCAAGGCAACATGTTGGGTAGCAGGCGGGTCATCAGTCCCTTTGACCTGCGCTATCACGGACTCTTCACTGGGAAGTTCCACAACCCAGGGAGGGTGTAAACCTGGACTATAGAACAAAAGTCACTACAGTAAAATTCTGTATTGCCAATCCCTACAATATTATGTTGAACTATTGATGCAAGGTGTCATTTATGTCTCCATGCTGTTTGAAAGAGCACACAGTGATGCTTTAACATTGATATCCTTGGAAATGGAACATTATGTTGTCCAACCAGTACTTCAGAGTATGAAAAGCAATGTTCAAATTAACTGGCCTAATTCATGCTGTTTTGTGGCTTTTTATTCAAGTATATTTGAATTTGATATTTGGTTATATGGGGTATGTCATCCTTTTACTTGCAACAGAGTGAATGAAAAATGGTAAATGAAATGCATATTGAGCTGTGGTGGCTCAGGGGGTAGAGCACACGCCTGGGAGTCAGGTGTCACAGGTTTGTATCCCGCCACATAGCTCGGAAAATGTGAGGCATTCTTTGTAGAGCACTTTGAGGGGTCGTTAGACTAGAAAAGCGCTATATAAGAACAAGTTCAATCACCATTTATATCAACGTTTTTTTCTAAAATAAATATGACCACATAAAGACAGTGGCCCAAGTCCAACTGAGAGTCCTTAACTTTGAGGAAGAACACCCTCTGAACCACAGAAATCAGAGCGACGTTCACAATCATTTGAACCCCGACCAAATCTATGACTAGAGTACTAAAATCTGGGCTATGCCCTGTAATTACATTAAACCCTCCAGCAGTAACTGACTGTTGTATATAATCACTTAGACACACATATACACATGGGTGTGTGGCCCATTTTCCTCCCACCTTGTCACAATATTAAGTCAAGTCAGTTTTATTTGTCCATTCATCATCACAAATGTACCCCAGTGGGCTTTAGACTAACATGACATCCTGTCCTCAGACCCTCATATCAGATAGGAAATACCTCCCTTAAAAAAAACTTTAATAGGAAGAAAAATCGGCACAAATTTCAAGGAGAGCACCAGATAAGGGATATCTCTCCCAATACGAATGGACATGCAGTGGATATTGTGTCTACAGAAGAAAACACAATGTACACAATACAACACTGAGTGAGGACAACATAATTATAAAGGAATCACAAAATATAATAATCTTCCAGGGTGTTTCCCCGCCTATATCAAATATTAATACTATTTACATTAATAATTTCAATTATATCACTATATCAACATTAATATTAACCCCTTCCACTCTGCACTGGTCTTGCAGCAGGGATCTAAAATCATCGGACATTGATCGACTGTTATTTTCGTTTAATGGCCTTCTTTATGCAGCTGGGACTTTCTCAAAACAAGTAAGCGAAACAAACCGCAAAGCCTCAAATTAAAGACACGAGTTAGTTAATCAACCCATGGCTCCTATTTCTGAGAGCCAGAGAAGTGACAGAACGGCCCAACATGGCCGAGGTACTGGTTTCACGCATGCGTGGTGCTGTCGACGCCTCTTTCAAAACACTACCGCCAAACCCAAAATGGTGTTTACAGCAAAGAAAGCTCCAAATGCTGCCCTGGACGTTTGTTGATATAACCTACCACGATTTATGTGAAAACCCGAAGCCTTTTCCATTCACTTTTTGGATTTTGACCCTGAATGACGCAACATTCTACCAGTGGATTTGACGCTAAGTTGGCTAAGCTTTTTTAAAGTTTCGGTTGACATTCGTAAACTAGCTACACTTTTGTGTCTCTTAACATATACTGAACTTAGCGGCTATGAAGCCTGTACGAGGCTCCGTTAGGCCTCCCCTAAAGGTACCGAACTCTAAAGGCAAGAAGAGATCCGCTGACAAAACCCGTAAACCAGCGGTAGGGTCCAGGGTGGGTCAGGGTGAATATGAAAATTACTGTCGTGGATGTTTGTTGTTGTGTTTGCTGACGGCTAACCTATATTGCGTTGATCTGTTTTGATACATAGGAATTGGGACCAAGGGCCAAAAACGTTGACCATACACCAACAGCACCAAAGAAGAGGAAAAACGGTGAGTAGGCATAATTCTATCTACATTACTACCACAGCAGATCATCATCTCCATCTCTTCCTGTCCTCTACATCTTCCTCTGTCACACCAGCCACCTGCATGTCCTCCCTCACCACATCATAAACCTCCTCTTTGGTCTTCCTCTTCTCCTCTTGCCTGGCAGCTCCATATTCAGCATCCTTCTCCAAGTATACCACACATGCATGTACAGAAGGCATAATATTACATTTTCTTTTAACAGCTAATTATATGGCTGACACTACTATATAAACAACTTACTGGTGGCTAAATTCAAGTGATACCAACTGGCATCATAGAAGGCTACATAGCAATACCCTAGTTATGCTATAGGAAGTATTAGAAGTTGTAGATATTCTATATAGTAATCAACAGTACTATATGAAGTCGTAGAGATACGTTTGCTACATAATCATATTATAGGAGTACATGAATTAGTGGTAGTTGTACATTGGCTACACATTTTAGCAAATACTTGTACATAGTAACCCTATCATAGCCAAGAGTGTGTGTCATGAGTCATGTAGTGCAAATGTGCCTTAGATTTGGCAGAGAAGAGTGGAGCCAACATAGACATTATATTTACATGACCACATATCAGCATGATAGGAAAATCATTTGCACAAAATGTGAAGTCAATGTAGAGGGAGGTCATGATAGGACACATAGGTAATAATAGTGTCCAAGTGAGAGGGGTCACAATCATAATGACTGACATTAATAGTAGTAAGTGGACTCATTTTTATATAGCACTTTTCTAGTCTAGCGGCCACTAAACGTACTTCACATTGTATACCTCACTTTCACTGAGCATGGGGGATAAAACCTGGATACCCTTCCTGACACCCCATGGTGGGATTGAACCCGTGATGCCCAACTTGGAAGGGAGTTGATTCATAGCTGCAAAGTGCTTGTAGACGATCACGAATCTTGCATAGAGATCAATTGAAGATCAAGGTGTTCAGCAAGAGGCTTAAGCTTTTTTTGTAATTTTTAAGAGTATTGGTAAGCTGATCATGCTAATTTGTCAACCTTGGATATAAAAGGAAAATGAATGGAATGGGATTATGATTTTTAGTTTTTATTACATTGACTGTCAACCTGCATACAAAGGATACTGATAATCACCTCTCCTAACTTCTCTGTTGTTTTTACCATATTTATTGGGTAATAGAAGGGGAACCCTCAGTGCCAACCAAAATCAGAAGTCAAGAAAACTGGAAGCCCATGAACAAGTCCTCCATCACAGCTCTCGAATCGATACTGGAACTATCAGTACTGTGAGAAACCTTGCTTTTAGATCAACTCTTGCTCAGTAAAAATTTTTAACACCTGCATTCTCAGTGAGACTTTGTCTGTTGTGCCTTTATCCAGTATGTAGTATTTGGCTTATCCAAGCAAATGGGGAAAAGTTTGTTTGTTGTTGGTTTTGGGGGGGTAAATTATAACTCATTTTTGTAGAAATTAATTTTGTTTCATAGATCAGCTCTTAAGATGAAAGGGGCGCAGAAGGAGGAAACCCAGGAACATCTGAATGAGATGAAAAAGAGGTGAGAGAAATCTTAACTGTATCTAAAGTACATAGATCTGAATAGCTGGTATGAGCTAGTAGAACCCATGCTTGCTGCTTTAGTTATGTCATTCTTAGCACCACCTTTAAGCATATGTTGTGTATGAAGAATGGATAAGCTTCAATATTACAAAAGCCCATTATACCAAGGTTTGCCTCTACTTATGATATAATTCTTGGGGGGGGCATGGCCCAGGAAGTAGAGAGGGTTGTCAAGTAATTGGAAGGACTCTGGTTCAGTTCAATCCATGGCTCCTTCATTAAGCATGCTGAAGTGTCCTTGAGCAAGACACTGAACCCCTAACTGCTCTCTTGGCACTGCAGCTGTGTGCTGTTTCTATAAAATAGGATGGGTTGAATACAAAGAACAAATTTCCTTGTAAGAACACAATGAACGCATAAAGTGGCTTTCCTTCCTTCCTTCCACCCCTAAACCGGATAACCTCAGTATGTGTTGTCAGGGTAACTATCCCCTCACATCTCAACTTCACCACTGTACATTCAAAATGTAATGACTCTAAAACGGTGATGTTTGCCTCGGTCGCATTGGTTTTTTTGATACTAAACTGAATCTCTTTTAGCGATGGTGATTGGCACATTTTTCCTTGCGAGCTGTATGACGCCATATTGTTTGGTGTAGCAACACATCTGCTGATCCTGTCCAAGGACAGGGTGTTGCGTTAGTGTAAAGCCCATGGAGGCGATTTTGTAATTTGTGATAATGGGCTATAGAAATAAAACTGACTTCACTTTTATCACCTGCTACATTAGGGGAAGTGGTGGACTGTGCCCACAAGTTCCTGGTATCATTTATCAATCAGCTCTCACACCTAGCAGAGACATTTTTGTTTCCTTCTAACCATATCTGCTAAAGCATAAAGTTGCAGCATTTTGGAATGCTGAGGTCTAAGATCTTCACATAGATAAATGGGTTGTACTTTCTTAAAGATCCCTCTTAAAGTAATTATTTACAGTAGGGGATGATTATAAAACAGTAGACGGTTTGCCAGTGACATTCTGACTCGAATAACCCTCATATGCACAGTTTTCACATGTCTGTTACTAGAATTCCTACTGATGCCCAGACTTCTATGATTATAGCACTGAGTTGTTTTTTGATAATTTTTTTGTGTAATAGTATCAAGAAATGCAATCTAATTTCAGTTTAAAGGGAATTTAGGGACCTATGCTTGGTGGAGGAAGATGTAAAGTGAGGGCTAGCCCCTGCTGATTTTGCAAAGGTTTGGCATTGATACCATCTTTTATTGTTTTCAAAAATTATTCTAGATTCCTTGCTCACTGTTTATTCCTCAAAGTTCCAGTCCAAAGGCAAGGAGGCTTGAAAATTTCATCTGGCCAGCTTGAGGAGGAAACCAAGAAGTCATTGATTGCAAAAGAGACACTTGAGCCCATGGAGGTGAGAAACTATTAACTAGATAAATTAAACATGACATGTAATGAGTTACACTACCTCTACTTGTGTTATCATTTGCATATAGCATAAACTTAGTTTTGTCCAGATTTAATGATAATTTGTTTTTGTCAAACCACATTTTTTACTTTTTCATTTCAGCTGTGATCAACTCCAAAAGCTGTGAATTCTCCCCTCAGAACACATTTTTTTCCCTATATCTAAATGATTAAAATCATTATAATGCTCAGTGCTAAGTCAATTTCACAGATACCATATATCCTCATCATACTACATTTGCTTTGACAAGGATGTGTGTTTGCAGTGTATTTCTTGATGTCTTTTGTTCTGTGACCTCTGTATTTTCAGGAAGAGTTGAAGAATGTGGTCAGTAATCTGGAGCTGATAGAAGAGAAGATCTCTTCTCTTGACTACAGATGTAGTAAACTCAGAGAAGAGCTGGAGGAGGAGGAAGAGAAGGCACAAGAGGTATATCGAACCGCATACGTCATTGTGCAAACATATATTAGAGCATAATCAGAACACACATTTTGCTGTGTGGAACATCAAAATCAGTGCAATCATGTCCTGCAGCTCAATTATTATTCCTAAAAAGTGGCTGTGCTTGGTAGAGCTGCATCAGGCTTTCTCAGATAGATATCTGAGATTTTTGTGTACACTGCTATTAGTGGAGATGAGAAGGGGTAAGTGGACTGATGAGGCTGTTTCTGATCAGTTGGGGTGGTAATGGCAAATGATCTGTCGGTGGACCAAACAAGGAGTCAAGGAAACTTGAGTATTCATTACTGCATGCCTGCATATGGCAGAGCTCGACCGGTGAAGGCACACTTCAGAGATCTATGGCAGGAAATGCAGATATTTTAGGATTAGCGAGGTAACATTGCAATATCCTCCTAGACTTATTGAAATGAAGCCATTTTAAACTCTAGAAAAAAACAACTGTGTTGTTCTTTAAAACCGAAATGAGCCAGAGGCAGCGGGTTCTTACCTGTGTGACATCAGGAAGGGCATCAAGCCTTAATCCCCCTAACTTCCAGCTAAGTCTCTGTCCACCCCCACAATGTAGGGACTAATCATGACTTGTCAAACAGACCTCTTTCCACTTTAAAAACAAACAAGTCAGGCAACACAACCATGGTAACCTGTCCAGGGTGTTTCCCTACCTTTTGCCCAAATGAACACTGGGATAGGCTCCAGCATGCTTCCGCAACCTGATTTTGGATAAGTGGTTGATGATGGGTGGATGGGTATTATTATCATTATTATCATTATTATCATTATTATCATCATTATTATTATTATTATCATTTACTTTCAATTACCAATTTACCATTATAAATTAGAAATGCAGTCGTAAGGAAACACAAAGGGACCTGTATTTCTCTAGCTTTGAACATAAAAATTGTACATTTAGCTCCAATGATGTGTACATCTTTCAGCTGAATTACATTTCATTGTGAAATAATAGGTGTGCTATTCATCCATTTTCTGTTCAAGTGAATAAACACTGCATGCTTGATCTTGTTCTCGTATAGATGTGGATAAAGGTCATCATGAGAGAGCTAACCCAGACTTTCAGTCAAATCAAACTGAGATGTCACGGTAGAAATTATGATAAGTTAAGATGTCTTTATGTAGCCACAAGTGAATTGTTTTTTTTTCATCCAAAATGGTCTACAGCAACAACTAGTGCCTCAGATAAACAAACATAAGATATCAGGCATCAGCTCAAAGTTTGTGTGAAAACAAAGCAAGAATAAGAACCCAGCAGTCTAACATAGTTTCCTCGTTCTCTTAACTCTTTCATGCAGCTCCTACAGATGTCTGAGCAAGGGATCCTTGGCCTGCCTGCACCACCTCAATGTATAGGCACAACATTACAGGTGACCATGAATGGTCCGCATAATAACTGTGCCATTCAGTTTTATCTTGTATTTGTAGTAAGCAAGTAGCTCCTCTCACTCTATATCAGTAGGTTCATGTTACTTGATTAATATGACGTGGTGTTGAAAGTGTCAGGACAGACTCTTTTAACACAGCAAAACAGGAAGGTTTTTTTATGTTGGTAATGGTGCAATGTCTGACAGGAATACCCTCGAAGTATGATACATGTAAGCCCTCTTGCAATAAGCACAAAGAGAACATGTTGTTTCTTACAGACTCTTATGAATGGGTAGATGTCTAGGTATTCTTTATTCATTTAAGTTTACTTGTTTTCTTGTGAAGCACTTTGTGGCTCTGTCTATGAAAGATGCTTCAGAAATAGACTTTATTTATTTACTTGTTTAAAATGTTAATCTGTATTGTTTTCCTGTGGGGCAGCTTAGTGGCTAAAGGCCAATTTAACATTCTGCATAGAATCTACATCATAAGTACAACATTTGACCAGCATAGCCACATACCACTTGCTGATGTGCCCTGACATGCACCTCCCCAGCAATGCAACTATATGTTGTGGCAATACAGATTGCAACAACTTTGATTGGTCCCCTTGGTAGCATCACATTTCTTCCTATGCATTTACTTGTCCATGACTCTTAATGACTGGACAAGCACAGAAAATTCAATTTCATTTCATTTAGCAGACACGTTCATCCAAAGCAACGTACTTTTGAGAGTTCGATACATGGTGCATTGGCCGGTAATCGAGCACAGTTCTCCTGCTTGACAGGTGAGAATTTTACCACTGAACCATCAGTGTACCAAAAACCTAAATTCACCCTCAATCTGGCTCAATGGATGCTTGCTGTGGTGAAGGTAAATCATCACTTTAGAGTTACATTAGAGGTGTCTAAAGTGATCCAGAAAGGGTCGCTGTGGGTGCAGGTCTGTGTTCCAACCAAGTGCTTACACACCTGATTCTTGTTGTCGACCAATTGTCTTTGCTAAGGACCTTGATTAGTAGAAGATACACACTGCAGTCTACTAATTGACTAATAGAATCAGGTGTGTAAGTGGTCTGTTGGAACAAAGTCCTGCACCCACACCGGCCCTTTCTGGATCCCTTTGGACACCCTTGACTTACATGTTCTTTCTGTGTTCATTTGGGCTTCCTCTGAGTACCCCCATACAAATGCCTAGTACTAGAGTCAGCACCATGCCCCCCCCCTCCCCGGTACAAGAAGATTAGTTGAATTGGGGACTTGAAATTAGCCTAAATTGGAATAAGTGAGTGTAGAATTAATGAGTGATTCTACCAGTACCTGTTGCAAACAACTGAGCAGTGTCTGCTTGTCTTGATATTCATCAAAACACAGTTTATGTTCTGTAAATCCGCATCCATTGACTGGTGTACACAATACATAATACAACACATCCAGACGAGATGTCCATTATGAAACCGTAACACAAATGCTTTTGTTTCACACAGGATCGGCTGATGAGAATGGTTTCAAACACTGAATCGGAGTCTACTGCTGGACAACTGGGAAACATTCTTGAGAACTCTGCAAGCATCCAGAATGCTCAGGTGCTGCTAGCATATGCAAACAAATGTACTGATCAACTGCTAAGCTCTCGCTTAATCACAGCCAAAGAGGCATCTTAGCCTAATGGTCCCAGTGCCCATTGTTATTGGATCAGACTACTCAAGACTTGTCTGTTACCCTTGACTTTAGACTGGAATGAGGCATAAGGGGTTAGGGTGAGTCATGGATATTTTCCCCTTTCTTGCTGTTGTTGTGACCCCAGAAATATCCAGATGTCAAGATCTAATGAAAACAGAAGGGAGTCAACAATGTAACTGTTATGCTTTCCACATTGTTGGCTAATATCTGTGTTGATACTGAAAAAAGGGGGTGATGTGATCGTGTCAGTATACCATGACATTTATGAGTCCTGTGTTCTGTAACCTGTTGAAGCTATTTATTTTCACTGGGGTGGTTTTGTGTCGTCTGGCTCGATTTATGGATCAGACAAATGACAGAAGGATGCTTTTAGAGTTCCTCTAATTATCATTAATTCAATTGTTGTCATATTTACTCTGCATGTCTAAATTCATGTTGATTGAATAAATGTGTAAGATAGCGTTTATTGAAATGGGACCTGATGGCCGGAATTTGATAAGCAGTTTATCTTATTAATACTTATTAATTTAATCTATTTTACCTAATCTATTGTGTCCTCATGTCAATACAATAGACAAACACAGTAGACTAATTTACACTTACTAGACCGTGTTAACTTCATTATAAAACTCAAATATCATTTCCGGCTACAAATGGACTTTGGCCAAAATTTGCTCAAGGACACTTCAACAGACATTCTGCAGTATCCTTGAGCAAGACACTCAAACCTTAACGACTCAAGCTCTGTGATGGAGAGGCGACCTGTCCAGGGTGTTTCCCTGCATTTTACCCAATGAGCACTGGGATAGACTCCAGCATGACTCCGCAACCCGATTTTGGGTAAGCGGTTGATGATGGATTGATAGATGGAGTTTGGGAAACCTCCTAAAAATTCTTTTTATTAATTGCAGAGTTAAATTACGTGACGCCATTAGCTACTAACCAAACCATCTCGCAAATATACAGAAATGTCATATCATCGTCAGGCACTTACCTGAAGTCAGGTCATGGATTTGCTGGAGCCTATCTCAGCACTCATTGGGGAGAAGGCCAAGAAATACCCTGGACAGTTTGTTAGTCCGTCTCGACAGGCATGGTAGATTAAGACACGATGCCCTTGCCAATGCTCTGCGGTGGGTTTAAACCTACAGCCTCTGGTTTGATTGATCCCAAAGCATGGACTCTACCCCTGAACTACTGCGGCCCCCACAAATTTACAGAAACGGGAAAAGTAATTTGGGTTGGAGGGTTTAATGGGTATGTTAAGGGTGAACAGGAGTCGATAGAAGTGAGGGTTGGTTAGTGTTCTGGATGTCCTTTATATGTATTGTCTATGAAATCAGAGAACTCACACATCATTGATATGTAACTTTATTGTTCACAATACTGGCGCAAAGTCAATATAAAGATTTAAAACATGTAGGATTACCTATTGTCGCATCACCGACATGGCCACCTTTTACACAGGGCTGCAAGTATATGAATTATTTTCTTCATATTTGGGACCAAACATGCCACTTTTAAAAAGCACTGCTTTCGACAATTGCATGCCTTTGTAAGGTTTGATAATTACCCTTGTATCATACAACTTCTCCATGTGCTGTAATGTAATGACAATATGGATGAAAAATAATGTAACCGCTCCCTGCTTTGTCCTTTCTACAACAGTGAAGGAGAAATTCTCCTTTAGAAATGGCTCACATTAAGGGTATTTGCATTGGTTTAAATGACGTAGATACCAAGACTGCTACGTCAGCGGCTAAAGCCATCAGTTCAATAGAATTATCCTCACAAGAAAATGAACACATGATTGCTACAAGGAGGTAACGGTTTGATAACATGTTCCTGCAAGTCACCCTGCATTCACGACTCATGAAACTGACTCAGTTATATGGAGCCTCTGTGGCATTACATCATACCCTCAAAACCCAATGGTATTTGATTCACCAATGTCAAGTAGCAGGGAAATAAACAGTAACGAATAGACAGAAAACCCTTCTAGATCTGCGAGTTACCACTCTTAAGGGACTTCTTTCTCATCGAAACTGTCGTGTCCTCATTGAAAAATCGCTCAATGGTGGAGACAAGTGAGGCTTTAACAGTGCGGCGCAGGCCACGGGCGGCAAAGACATACAGCACAGGGTTAAGGGCACTCTTGATATACACCAGGAAGAGGGATATGTATTCTCCTTTTCTTGCAGCATCTTGCAGCCATGCCATCCCAGGTCTTCCATTAGCCAGGGCCCGGAGGAACCGAAAAACAAAGTATGGCACCCAGCACGTGAGGAAAAGAAGCATAGTGAAAAAGAGCACTTGGTAGAGCCTGATCATCTTTGGGCCAAAGGAGGAGGTGGGCATCGGATATGATGCTCTATTAATAGAGAGCAGAACAGCCAAGTTACTCCCTACGAATACAACCAGGGGGATCATGAACCCGGCGATGGTCTCTATGACAAAGAGACTGATGCTGCCTGTTCCATTCTCCCAGCACTGCCATTTCCCATTCACTTCTTCCAGAGTGGCGCTGTACAGATAGGGAGAAGACAGAGCTGTGGCCACCAACCACAGAAGGCTGCAGGCCAGAGGGACAGCCCAGGGAGGTCGGCGCAGTCCAGCCCAGACAGGCTTCAGTAGACACAGGCAACGCTCCAAGGCCACAGAACAGAGGAGGAATGAAGAGGCATACAGCCCTAGGCCTCGCAGGAACATGATCATCCGACACAAGATGCGACCGAATGGCCAGCTGTAGTTGTAAGCAAGGTAGCCCAACATGAGAGGTGTTCGGAAGAGTAGCACCAGGTCAGCCAGCGCCAGGTTCAGCACATACACACGGAAGCTGTTGGCGGCGCGGGTGTTTTCACCATTGATGTCTCTGCGGGCCAGGAGGCGACGATTCCATGAGAGCGCCCAAACGACCAGTCCATTCAGAGGTAGACCCACCTGGAAAGGACCAAAGCAGACGTCACTCATGATTGATACAACTCACTGGCTCTCTTCAAACAGGTGTTGATCGCTGGAGGCTTAATTCTGCCTGGGCCAGGTAAAGCATTATGTACTAAAGTTGACGTCTACCTTTGAATCGATGTCTTTCTGTTCAGGCACCAACCCTTTTCCATGCTCTTAACTTACAGTTAAATCCCGGGTTCAGACGTAGATATTCATTTTAGTCAAGAACAGGCGAAGTTTACTGGGCTCACATAGATTCACCTCTTCAAATGTTTATCTGAAAAAGCTGAAGAGACAATTTGAACTCCAGTTTCTGCCTTTTTTTTACACTTATAGTGAACAAGTAACCCACTCACATCAAAAAAGCTGCTGAAACAGAGATGCTGTTTAGGTGCTGTGGAAACATGCAAACAGTACTACGCCTTGCTGACAGCAGAATCCACCCCGAGACTAGACACATCTTGTTTTCCATAATCTCCGTCCCCACCACACTCCCTTACATCTTGTTTCGGGAGATGACAAACAGAAACTGCAATACATGGAAAAGCTTTAAAGAGCACGTCTGCCCCAAGTTTATCCAGCTGAGTACCAAAATAACACCTGGAGCAACATATACCAGACTGAGAGAGGCTCTGAAGATGGCTCACCAGGATAATGAGCAGCGTGGCTGCTATTTGGGCTCCTCTGTCAGCCTCCTTCTGCCAAGAGCTGCTGGAGTTGTTGAAGAGGGCTTGCTGAGTGGGACTTGCAGCGGCCATTACATGTAATTCCCAGCTGGACCCAAGCTAAAAGGAGGAAGATGAAGAACTTAATCTATGCTTTGCTGCTGACGAGTCAGTTTTATATTCAACGGCGTGCAGCACACACAAATGCAAGCATCCCGTTTGACAAGGCCTGCACAGACATAGAGAGCACAGTCAAATGCAGGAGTAAGAAGCGTACGCATGTGATGTGTACATTTTTGTGCACATATTCACTGAAACACATCTGACAACCCTTGTGTCAAACTCCAGGATTGATATTAACCCAGAAGCCCATTGGAGACAATAGACTTGAGTATTGACCCAATGCAAGTCTACCAGCCTGTCACTGGAACAGGTCACCGTCATGACTCTACTGGTAGATGATACTGACCTTTGCTCAACTGCCCTAACTGGTGACAAGCTGCTAGCATGTTGAATTTGTGGGTGTGTGCATGTCACTGGAGATATCAATGGCACACCTTCCTTTGCATGTTAAACTTACAGCACTATGGTATCTCTAGTTTGGCACCTCGTAGCCCCAGCAGCAAGTGGCTCGAGAAACTCAGGGTGTAGGTGATGACTGGCTGGTTTGATAGTGACTTCTCAGATCTTATCAAGAATCGACAAAAGTCAGTGCAAACCTTGCATATTACCGTTCCACCATGACAGTTTCCCCCTGTCCACGAATTCAACCCCTTCTAGTCCAAATGTGACTTGATGTGGTCCACGTCAAATAGACACTGCTGTGTTAAAGAATCTCAGCCAAAACGGATGTGTGCATTCCTACCCAGCTCAATCTTAGATAGTGGTAATTAGATCTGTGGTAATTAGAAAAGAATCCAAAGTTGATCAGTCTTAATTTATCCTTCCCTGGAGCCACCGGTGGGTCTCGCGTTCAGTATGACGGCTCTCACCACTGGGTTCATATCTAGACCAGATCTGCTGAAAGTCACATGAGTTGCACGTAAACACTCCTTATGTATTCTTACACTGATGTTGTTACCTGGTCGTAGTTTCTCAAAGCTTGGGATTGCTCAGATCCAAGGTGTTGCTGGGAGAAGGTTTGGGATGCCTGTCTCCCCTCAGGGTTCATATAACAACTTGGCTGAGATGGTTAAGAGAAGAGATGACGGCTTACCTCTGCCTCTTGCCTTCTGCCTGGAGAGAGACTGAGAGGGATTGTTTCTTTGCTGTCTTATGTAAAAGCTCTTTCCTGTATGATTGCAACACATCACTGCATACCTCATTGACATCAGGGGTGGCTTATATTAGAAACACTAAAATGAGATGCCTCACCTGCTAAGCTTGAGATACATTCTGCAGATTTTTCTATTCAGACATGTAATGACTTGACATATGAATCAGGGCTTTTGAATCCAGAAGGTAAACCCATAGTCGCCATAGATTACTGAGGGATTACTTTGTCAGAGTGCATCATATTGTCCATGTACTGTGTTCTTAGAGGGAGGTTTGATTTTATCAGTCAGTCATTGTTTTTTTTAACGTTTTGCCATTAAAAAAAGGGATTCTGCTAAAACACAAAACAGCTGGATTGCAGCTGTGACTTACAAATTGAAGTGATGGAATAAGTGCCAAACAGAAGAGATCTGGCAGCAGGTGGCAGTGTTGTACATTTGATGAATCTACTGGGCTGTAGTGGGTAAACTGGGAAAAGGTGGGTGGGCTTTTCTAGTCAATCCTGCTGGCTTTACCAACTTTTGGTTTTTTTAAAGTAATGCTAGAGAGGAAATGAGAGCTTGTAATTCATTAGCTGAGCTTCATTCTGGGTTTCCATACGGTTAGTCTCCTATCATGTGTGTTCTCGTTTTTTATGTGTGTGCGTGTGTGTGTGTGCGTGTGTGTGTGTGTGTGTGTGTGTATGTATATATGTATATATATATATATATATATATATATATATATATATATATATATATATATATATATATCCATCTTTATTTTGCTGCATGGATCAGGAGGCAGAGCGGGCATCTAATAATAGGAAGATTGGTGGTTCTATCCCTGGTTCCTTCACAAAGCGTATCACACTGTCCTTGAGCAAGACACCTGACAATAGATAAAATTAGCATGGTGGCCAAGTGTTCTGTTTTGACATTTCTAAATATTCATTAAGAGGAACTGTCCCTAAAATAAGGAAAATGAATTTATTGTGTGCGCTTGCCGTTGCCATGTGCTGAAAGTCTGTGTGACAGACTGACTCACGTGGCCACATGTGCCAGTCATGTAGCATGCTAGCTTCACCGTTAGCTTCATGTCTCCTCAGATGTCTGTCGACTGTTTTGATCGATTCATTAATTGATTTGATTCATTTTGAACATGTTATAGAAGGTAGAAAAAAATGATAAACCAAACCAACAATAAAATCAAATCAAAATGAACAATTCATTTAAACAACAAGCTCAGTGAATAAATTATCATAAACAACCCGAAATGAATATGACATGTTTAAAAAGCCGTAGGAGGAAACAAAGCTTTTTTTTATTCTCACCTCTTCTCCATGATTTATTCACTAATTCAGTCATCTTGTTCTTATACAGAGTTTGCAAGCAGGGAGCCTAGTTCTACGTCTAACTCAAACATCCCCCAGTGTCAGTAATATAGAATTTAAACAGTCACAGCTCATCCTCATCCATCTCCCCCTCAAAGAACAGGCTGATGGAAATGTGTCTCGCTGTTTGAATGTGCATATGGTTCACTGATGTCTCTTAGGTTAAGGTGAACTCAGAAAGAGGAAAAGTTCTGTGTAGAGGCAGCATGTGAGACTCTTAAATGAGCTTAAAATAATGCCCCTTTTTACAATGTCCTCTTTTATTTACAAGCATTATTCTTAATGTAGACCAACTGTAGCCAGCATGAGTTAACATGGCTTCACTGTCTGGGAATGAAAATATTTTCAAGCTGCACACACCTTTAATCACATCACAAGTCCCACTTAGACCCGTTCGTTATGGACTCGCATCACAGTCGTCAAGATATATCACACTGTAAATGTCAATCAGGGAGTTATGAACAAAGCAGAAAAAGTCAAATCATTCTTATTTGTATAGGCCATTGTCACACATTTCAAATGTGCGTCAGTGGGCTTTACACTAACTCAACATCCTGTCCTTTGACCCTCACATCAGATAAGGAAGATCTCCCTTAAAAACCCTTTAACAGGGAGAGGAGAGAGTAAGAAGCCTCAGGGAGAGTACCAGAGCAGGGATCTCTCTCCCAAGATGGACAGATTAAACACAATTTACAGAATACAGCACCGAGAGAGGACATCAGAATTAAGAAATAGAAGAATAAAGAAAACACGTAATTAACTTTCAGTATTTCATCATAAAATTGTAGATTAAAAATAGGGGGAGTGCTAAGAAGAGACACTTAAGACAGGAATCTTGTTTTTTTTATTACTGTTCATGAGATTTGTCAAGATCTGTCTTCTCCTTTCAAGACCCCCTTATGAAGGATCCTGATTTCTAATCCCTTGATCAAGTGCAGTTTATATTATTTAATACGACTCAACGCTGCATGTCACGTTATCACTCAGATTATTATGACTTAATATTTAAACCACTTTTTACCTAATCGAATGATGACTTGGTTATTTGAATAGGCGATACGAAGGTTTTTCTGTAAGGAGAAAAAAAAACCTCGACAGTCGTCATTCAGAAGGCCTGAAAATAACTGTTTTTAAATGGTCCATATGCCTCAACAGATAAGTACCTCAACACAAAACGTTCATTCGATCTTAGAACACTCGAAATTTGATCATGGCGGGTTCGAGAGTGGTTGCGGGGGAGATTCGTTCACTTTATTCAACAATTCACATTAATTGGTTTCTGTTGTTCATTAAGCAGAATGTCATCACAGAGTTCATGAAAACATCCTTTACTTTCAGTGAAAACAGTGCCAATACAGTCAGTCAGTTGACTTTGCCTGTGTCATTTGGCTCCGATGATTCCCAGCTAATCACTCATCTCAGTGGTGTCAGTGACAAAGAAGTGATTTCCCTTATCAGGCACAAAGACAGTCTGACACATGAATTTCATACTTGTGATGATAACTACTTCCAAAAAGTTGAATATGTGTATATAACCTCTTCAAAGAAATCACCAAAGGAGGGGAGAGTCCTCGACAAATGAGTGGAATAGTCCAGTAATTCAAGTGATATGATTCAATCTTGGGCAGTAAAAGCCTATTTCATGCTTCATTAAATCATCAACTGCCAAGTGAACCTAGCGACGGAGAGCATTTGAATATATGTGTCCACATTTTACGACATACTAAGTACTCTGCATGCTCAACGTCAAGTAACAAAGAGGGCATGATGGCTACATATACACACTAAGTCAATGGTATTAGCTAATTATAGTTACAAAGTAGATGTTTCTGTATCAACAGCTGCTGGGTAATTAGTGTCTGTTATTTAAGGTGGACATTTTATAGTTGGCAGATAATGACACGTGTCTCTGACGATAACAGGCTCCACATGTGACTACTCATAGCATATGCCTTGTGCTCTGAGAGGGTCTTAACAAATGAAATAAATTGTTCCCTGATCAGTGCCAAAAGGGGAAATTTACAATTCTCTGCATTTGACCTATCCTATCGTAAAGGAGCAGTGGGTCTTCCAGGTGATAGAATTTTTCTGTCTGCCAAAGACCAGATGTAACATTTTAAAGATGCTAAATTCTTTAAATGATTGTTTCTAAAATTACAT
>OMLC01000372.1:0-18552 GCA_900302585.1 Regalecus glesne
ATATGAAGAGGTCCACTTCAACAGTTGAGAAGCACTATACAAATACACTATACTACACAAATTCAATTAATATTATTAGAGTTTTCCTTCAATCATTGGGCCTCAATCATCGATCATTCATATGTACAATTTTTTTTACATACCCATGGAATTAGGTTAGCCTAGAAGTTTGTCTCAGAGACCAGTTTTAAATCTGGTAGCCCCTGAATTTAGACACAGATTGGCTAACACTGATGACTTTTTAAGCCTGGGTGATTACTCATAAAAGTCAGATGTTAGCAGGTAGAAATTACAAATAACCATCAGGCCTTGCTTCAGACTGTCAGATAATATTGAGAGCTAAAAAGAATTCCATGGGTGTGCAAGAACAAATTTGTACTTACAAACTATTGATGAATGAGACCCATAGTCTTTAAAAGACTGTCAGACAGTCTTTAAAAAATGTCTTTGGCGAGCTCTTTGAAGAACATTAAGTCAATGCAACTTTTTTGTCTCTTTCTATTTGCTGTGTGCACAGGGATGCAGCCATGGTAAATCAACTGGAGGAGAAGCTCTCTGCAGCTCGGAGACTACTGTCTCAGCAAAAAGCCCAGGAGCAGATCATACAAAAGGAGCACAGAAAGGCTGACACGCACAAGAAAATGACTGAGTTTTAACCAGGGTCTCTGAGACTTCAGGATTAGGGGAACACTGTTGACCTGAAATGAACTGATGGCTCTTATCAGCTATTGAACATTTGTTTTTTATTTTGTGTTTCATTTTACTAAAAGCTCTAAATGACAACATGTATCTTCAGCACAAACTTATGAACTGTTTAAGAGGACATTTTCATTATTGCATCGTTTACTGAGGAGAATTTCTGTCTGGAAAACTGTTTTTCTACTCATGAAAGCTTTGCTGCTGTATGGGAAATGAATGTCACTTTTAGATGAGAAGGGTGTTGGTTTCAAGTATTTATGTTACACATAGCACCAATTTAATTTCTTTTCATTAGTGAAAAAATGGCAATTAAGTACACTGTCCTTTGTTAGCATTACCTTTCAACTTTTCAAAACAAACTATATTTTACTTTTATAGATCACACTGCAAACACCGGAAATCCTTGTGTAAAATGTTTCAGTGTTCCACAAGAGAATGATTCCTCTCTTGGTTAAATGTCAGAAGTTGTGATCACTGGCCACTGGCACCTTTGAATTTGAAATCACTTGCTCAGAAGTTGGGAGACCTTTGCAGAGTTCTGAAGTGAAGCTCTAGTTTTCTCCATGCCTCCATCTAATTCATAGACAACATTTTTGAGGCTACAACTCCTGCCTCTTGATAATGAATTTTGAGGAGGTACCGTACCACATCGAGGTTTTTATCGCTACCTGTGCTCTTTTCAATTATCAGCCACGGGCGTCTGACAATATAAACTTAGGTTTAGTTGTATGACAGAGTCAATCCAAATGTGCCACAACATAGTTAAGAAGCAAATATAGGCATAGAGTATGTTAATACAGCTCTGGCTGTGGTTATGTATATAATCCATGCATATGTTGTGAATCGTTTCCAACTTCACATCAAATGATTTGCAAAGAAAGAATAAAAAAGGAAGGCCAGCTGAAACGCACCACAGAACGATATGCTGATCCAAGACAAACTGATGACCATCACACAACTAGACATGCACGACTCATGGTGACCAGTCTTTGTCCTGAGGGAGCCTGTGTTCGTGCTGCTCTGAATTGTTGAGTGACAAGTCTTAGATTAGTGCTGACTCCCGATGGAGTACCACCTCTTTACATGAAAGGAGGTATCCTGAATTTGCTGACTGAAGAGGAAATGGTAATAGGAGGAATGTGTTTATTTAATGGGACCCCTAGAGGGGTCTATGGTGGATGCTTTGCTCCATCTCTGAGTCCTTTAGCTCCAGGGAACATCATTGCCTGCAGACTTCGGGATCAGAAGATTTTCACGCGAGTGTGTGTACTCGGAGCGCAATGTGTTAGCCACAATTGTTAATTGCCTCCGTATGCTGTGCGTCTTGTTGCTTACATTGACCATCACATGTATAGAGTGACTGGCCTATTAGCAAAGTGCTCTGCTCACCAGCATGCTGAAGGACTTTGAGTGGTCATTACACTAGAAGCTTTAAAAGCGCTATATAAGAACAAGGCCATTTACTATTTACCATTTACTACCTGGCTTATGTGCTTATCGAAGAGTGATCAGCAGATTGATTGCAAGGCTACCTTGACATGTTTTATAGGGATTCCAAGCTGATCTTTCAACCGCAAGGCTGCCAAGCTACTTGCTAAATGGAATAGGTCAACCTCTAAACTGGCATACTAAGTTTAATCAGTTCTCTAATTTTGATTTATTTGGGTTCCTCTCCTACACATTTACACGTTCTACTGTGTCTGATGCTGAGCTGCTATGCTCACTATCTCATTTTCCTGGTCATTCCAATAGTGAGAAAAAGTTTCCTTTGTATTTGTAGTGGGAAACTCAACAGGGTTTTTCCCGCAGCTAAAATACTTATTTCTATTCAAATTCTATATTCAATGACTGACAAATACCAGTCAGCGATGGGAGCATTTATAACAGCTATCCCAGTCTCCGAATTGATTATCAAAGACTTAGAGGCTGTTACTTTCCATCTACAAGGAAATGCGTTTTGTTGAAGAAAAAAATCAAATGTCAATTATTCACACGGTTCAAATTTATAACAAGACATCTTCAACGTAGTGCACTTGTGTGACTTTCTTGCATCTTTAAGCCGTCCAACACAGAGCTCCCTGATGAAGCTGTACATGACTTTTGAAATCTATCTATTTAATCATGAGTGGTTAAGCATAAAGAAAGGATTCACCTTAGCTTGTGTGATTATATCAGTACTTTGACCTGAGGTGGCGTATTCAGGACATCCAAAGGTTCCTTTGAATTTGATGCAAACAATCAAGCTTTATTGTTGATTTTCTTCAGCTGTTCAGTCACTAAATATTTGGGAAATCTGTATAAACATGTGCAAAAAAAAGAGGTTCACCTTGTTAATTGATCCATAGATCTGGATTGATGCTGATTCAATGGTCAGCAATCCAATATCATCGATCCAATGGGAAAACATGGATCCACATAGTATCATTTTGAAGATATGCTTAGGACGGGGAAATTTTAAAGCTCAATATCTCTAAACCACTGAGCACACACAGAGACAGAACCTTGTAAATCCAGGGGGATGAAGCTGAGACATGCATGGTTTATGTTCATCTTTGAAAGGTCATCAAAGACTCCAAGTTAACCGCTAAAAAAAAAAACCCCGACATTTGCACTTAAATACGAGAGATGTAGCTCTTTACAGAGAATGGGAGATCTGTTTTTTTATTCTTTTTCATTAAGAAATACCGATTGTTTTCATTTAAATGTCCAGGAGAGCTCAGTGATAAACGTCAATTAATATTTAAGTTGCTTTTTATGAGCTGATATAATGTAAATGTGTTAAATGGACATGTGATGTCATCACATATGAATCACATGCCTCTAAATTGAATCGAATGGGACATTTAGTGGTCGATTTTACGATAAAAGCAAAGATAAAATTTTCCAAAGACTATTTAGTATTATATCATGATTAAACGTGTGATTTACAACTCTACTTGTTAGTAAGGCATGTCCCTATTCTGTGCATAGTTGCCATTTTCTCCTGTCTGCTTTTCTACACACAGATGGATGGTTGTATTTGTGGCACGTGGCAACAAATATGAAATACTGAGCTGCTCATCACTCACTCCTAAGATAAATTTAGTATTTCCAGCATTTGAATTTCCTCATGGATTTCTCTTCAATGACCTGTAAAGCACCGCGGTGAAAATGTCTTCGCCAAGAGAACCGTGGATCTCACAATACGCAATACATCTTTTATAATCAGTCTTTTATAAACCCTTCCGATCTCACTGAGAGGCATGGAAGGTGACTTTGTCGTAGAGTTGAAATATTTTCGGAATGAAAAATAATTTCTAGCCTGTGAGCACAACCAATTCCAAATTCATGAAAATTCATAAACCACCACAGATAAATGAAAGGCAACATGAACGTCCGTGCTCCTTCTTCCTCTGGTGTTCTAGAATTTAGCTGACCCTTAAACATTGAGGTTGAACTTTGGTTTATTCACACAAGACATCATAATAACTGAAAAATTCCACAAACAAGGAAAACATGCTCAAGCCGAAAAGAAAGAAGCTTTGTAACATTTCCGATCCAACACCACAACCACTTAAACGGTTCTTCAGTCGGGGAAGCGAAATATTCCCGAAGAACTTCAGTTTATCATGAAAAATCCTGTCATGGAATGATTCACACAGATGTGGATGCAGTTCAGCAAATTCAGTGCACGGTGTTGGTCTCATCATCATCAGTGTGAACTCACTAGTTAGTCTACACGATCCCCACCTCTGCAACTGCACAGTCAGTTTAGTCGGCCTGCAATCAAAATACTTCATTTGATCAATGTGGATGGAAAATATCCCAGAAATCTCAGAATGTATTTTTTTGAAAAGCTGACTGCAGTAAAAATTTTGCCCATATTGTTGCCTTTTTTTTCTTCAAAAAGCAACAATATGAAACATTCAGGAAAAGCAAAGTCGTGGAGAATTGTTGCTCTTTCAAAGTGAAAGATGCCTCTTCTGTCATGAACCTCGTTCATACAGGAAGATAAAATGTTTAAAAACGTACTCTTATGTTCATGGTGGTGTGATAAATGTTATCTAAATGTGAAAATATGTCCACACATGCTCAAAAATCCAGGTAGGCAAACAACAGAAACGTTGAATCAGTTCATCTGGTCACAGCGTTTAATGATCTGTCAGGGATGAGGATGTGCACATCCCTGGTATGATCAGGTAGTCAAAGAGGCCATCTATATCAAGAGGGACCGGCCGTGTGCACATGTAAATGCTTGGCCCGCCATGTCCTGTGTTACACGGGCTTTATCTTTTGACTCTAATGGGGAAAATACACGAGCTTGATTGCAGGGCTGAGAGCTCGTAAGCTCTCCAATAATTGTACCTAGCCAAAGTTAGTCAGAAATGCAGAGCTCGTTCAGAGGTCTGGTTGTCACGGGTCCAAACATCATATCCACAGGCAGGGATGACAGTCAGGTGGCCATTGAAATAAATGAACTGGTTTATCTGTTAGTTGTTATCCAAATGACAAAAGTAGCATCCGGATGGCCTTTTGAAAATAAAAACAACCCCTGGAAGGGGGCTTGATGTAATTGGGGGTCATAATAGTCAAGTGGAATCTCTTTCCCTCTGGATCACTTATATGGGAGCTGAACTTAATCACACTCGGTATCCCTCACCTCTCCCCACCCCTAATGCTACCCAACACACAGTTGCATGTTTCACATGTGTTTTTGCTCTATTGCTTTGACCAGTGACTGTAAGTTTTTTTTTAATTCACTCTAATTCTATTTTTATAAGATTCCCTTATCATTCCTACAAGAGGAAATGTGCAATTCTCTGCTTTTGACCCATCCTATTGTATAGGAGCAGCCACCGTATGGCGCCCGGGGAGCAACCTGGGGTTCAGTGTCTTGCTCAAGGACACCTCGAAATGCTTTCTGCAGGAACGAGGATCGAACCTTAAACCCTGCGATCGCCAGATGACCGCTCTACCCGCTGAGCTATGCTGCCCCCATAAACAGCTGGACCTTCAGGGACCACTTCGCACCCGTCGTCTCTGTAGTTAAAGCAATCAGAGGACAACCTGCTGCCAGAAATTGATCTGAAGGTCAGATGAGTCTCATACTACATTTGTGACAGAGCTGCATGCTAATGTCCCAGATTCTATTAAGGTTTGATGCAAATTTATTGGTTTGCATACTTGAAATGTTCATCTTACTTCAAATGTACTTCATATGTGTTTAGGATTAAGTATACATTCCCTTATATATGCTGTATTTTGGAAAGGTAGAAGGTAAATCAGAGGGCCATAGTGATTTAAAAAAAAAGTTTATTTTACACCCCGAAATTATATTCTATATGTAGCCAGTCTTCCAGGGGGCCGTGGTGGTTTAGCGGTAGAATGCACCTATCGGGAAATGACAAGCCAGGCCTCGCAAGTTCGATCCCACTACGGGAGGTGATGAAGGTCATCCGGCCTTAGTCCCCCATGTCCTCTCCAAAATGCGGTAACAAATTGTGACTCATTAAAAAAAAATACTTTTATGCGGCCGGTCATCATCTAATAGGTTGTCTCAGTGCCAAAAAGCTCATTCATCTTAGCCTTTGTGACATAAAGGATCTAAGTTGATGGAATGGGATTCATATTCATGTATATTTCATAGCTGTTGCAGAAAGCCCTGGAGGATTTTGCATGACTCAGAACCACAACAGTCTGTATTGAGGTGAACAGAATGTAATGGCATGGATTACACTAAATAAAAAGTCAATATTTTAGCAAAAGACATGCTTTTGACTCTAGAACTGATGAGTCCAACAGCTGAGATGAAATCTTGAGTCAACGGCAGCCATCACTCGGACACGTGAACCGAGTGAATGACCGAGGTGCAGTGCAATGGGGGAGTTAACAAACGGCAGCTACAGCATGCACCCCCGAGCTGCCACATCACTGACAGCCTGTCCACGGTGGGAACCTTTACCAACACTCACTGCTCAGAATGCCTTCCGAATAAACAGGTTTGGGTTATGGTGCATTGTTCTTTCGTCCCCATTCAAATCTTTCCTTCATCGCCGGTGTGAAGGTGACAGCCCGAGCCATGCTGTCATCAACACGGAGTGGCGAGAAGTTTTCATCCTTGACCTTTTGCCCTTTTGAAGAATTTATATTTCCTCAAGAATCAATGACAGACATTTTACTCCACTTCTCTGTGACTAACCCTTTGACAAACCAGGGCGGAAGCAAAAGACAGGGATGTTTCCTTTTTGAGGATGAGGAAAATGCTGATAAAGGATCACCATAATGAACAGTGCATCTTTATCTCTTTAGCACTGAACTCATGGTAGGGCGTTCTCTGCTTCAGTTTAACTCGATATTGTTACAAGGGAGACGTTTTATATCATTCCCGCCAGCCAGGGAGGGAGAAATAGCCCCACTGATCCCAGTATACACACCAGTACAAACATCCAGAGGAATATCCTGTCAATGACCATGGCCACATACTTCCAGTCCTCCTTCACCTAGTGGAAGAGAAGAGCAGAGCAGAGATGAGATGGATGCTCCAAATTTCGCGGCACACCACCTTTTCTTCTACAAGCTGTCAATTTCCATCCTTGATCAATTTCTCTCCTATGGCTGATTTTTCCATTAGGAAACAATCTCTTAAATATCAGTCAAGCTTTTCTTTTCTTGCTTGTGCAATATTCAAGGTCAAGTGGTGCAAAGCCCAATGCATCAAAGTCTAGGCGTTCTGCTTTAGAGTCATGGACTATACTGAAGCCAAAGACAGCAGAGAATCACTTCGGTATTTCCTGTATTTCTTTCATCACATTGCTATGGAAACATCTTATATATATATATATGTGTGTGTGTGTTTGTGTGAGTGTTTGTGTGTGTGTGCGTGTGTGTGTGTGTGTGTGTGTGTGTGTGTCAGAAAAAAAGCCTACATTACTTCACAAGGTTCCCTTTAATTCAGAATCAAAAGGTGCTCAAGAATCCTGCATACATAGGGCCAGCAGAGTTCAGACACTAGGCCAGTCATCTTGTAATCAAAAGATTGGTGGTTCAACCCACGCTCCCTACAGAAGGTGAGCCAATGTGCCCTTGAGCAACACACTGAACCACTAACTAACTGCTCATGCCCTTAGAAGGAATGGTGACCTGCCCAGGCCCTTTCCCTGTCTTTCGTCCACTGAGCACTGTGATTGGCTCCAGCACGACTCCGTGACCCGGCTTCGGATAAGCGGTTGATGAAGGATCACAAAGTGATAACAATCTTTTTAGAACATTTCAAAGGTATTTTTTGTGACTTCCTGCCTGGATATGCATGGCACAAATTGCACACAAATGCAAACAATTCTTCGAACACGTATCGCTTCGATCACAGCGTTTTAACTCGGTTTACATCCCAATTATAGTGTGATATTTTTTTACTGAATTGGCAGCAAGCACACTGAACTTCGGATAAATATATGAAGTTATGCTGTGATATTTGAGACCAGCAGTTTCTAAATGGGCTCTGCAACCTTCAGCTAGTCACCGAACACACCACTAAAACTTTAAAACCTATTTGCCATTACCTCAATAATATTTCCAGGAAATATGGCTTTTTTTTCCCCTTTCTCGGGTGTTTTTCGTGACTGGAAAGCTAGTCTATAAATTTATAGATTTTCTGGGATCCATGGGATCCCTGAATAAAGATGGAAACCCTTGAAAGTGCATATCTCTCTCTATATATATAAAATAGTTTTGGGGTTTATACATTGTGGTTTTATCAAGTCTGTACCATATAATCAGTGTGAGGAGTAACGAGTTACATGTAACGTCGTTACGTAATCTAATTACAGAATAAAGGTAATTGTAATCAGTTACATTAATGTGAAAAACTGTTTTTCCCATTAATGGATTTATTCATGATTATAGTTTTAATTACATCTGATCAATGTCAACAAAACAGGTGGGGCTTTATTTTAATATTTTAATTTTTTGTTTCTCTGCATGGCTTTCTCGTCCACTGGCTTGGTTGGTTCTGATTAGTTCTGATTGGTTCTCTTGTCATGTTTAAAAATCGCCACGCCTACCACTTGCCTTCCAGTTGAGTTGTCTCTGGAGTGTAGTCCGATCATCTCACAAATTGTCAACAACAATGTCGATTAAAAACGCGTTCTTGTGCTGGAAGTATAAATTAAAATCGTGCCGATATCAGATAATGGTGAACATTTAATTTTCTAATGCAAAGAATGTTTACCTCGTCAAGATGTCGAATTCTAAAATTTCCATGACGAATCTTAAGACAAGGTATGTAGAAATCATCAAGTAGTCACATAATGTGGGAGACGTGCCAACCTTCCCCATGACACATTGTGCTTCTAAAATGTATCGATGACGTTATTTAGCTCCCTATTTTCTTGGTGGATATTTAACCAGTTTAGTTAAGTTTAATGGCATTGTAGCGAATTCAGGGGGGCACAGCCGGGAACCGAATCGGGGTCCATGAACGTTACAGTATTCTTAACTTGGCTATGCTAGCATACTTTGCTAGCTAGCTAGAGACGGCCTCTGAGGAAGCCTTGAGAAGACATTTATGAAGAAACTTATAAGTACGACACCACATTGCCCTCCAGTAATCCAGTGGAGCGTCTGTTTAGTCATGTAAGCAATCTTTTGACAGCATCTTGAAACAGGATGAGGGATAGTCATATGCAACAGGCCCTCCTGCTCCGTTACAACCAAAAACACTATTCTAGTGATTTAATTCATGACTGATGTGTGGTGTTGACATCTTGTCACTTCACCCTCACTATGTCGTCCAGTTTTAATTTGACTGATACAAAGCACGTACTTTATTTTGGATCCCTTCCCTAAAATTGCGAACGTTTCGTGTTTTTTCTTTGTCTTGACACTACCCTTAAGTGTTTACAGTTCTATTTCAAATGTGATAGGTACCAAATACTGATGTTTACCCCCGAATTTCAACGACGATTGTGTTATATGCAAATCTAAAAATATTTTATGATTTTTCTGCCTAGCCGCTAAGCTAAGGTGTCCATACTTCTGTTTCGACTACGATAGGCAGCAAACACTGATTGGTTTTGTATTATTATTTTGCCAAATTGCATTTATATATTAGATGATTGGATAAGCGGTTGACAAAGGATGGAGGATAGATGTCAGATGTTGATCCGCTATTGTCTTGAAACTAAGCTAAGGTGTCCACAGTTTTATTTTAAGTTTATTCTTGGCAAAAAGAGATAGTGAAAACACACATTTGAAAAATGTGTAAAAATAGAGACAGATGCTTTTTCAGTGGGGTTCATTGAGTGCTAAACTAAATGTTTGGTTTGGATTGGTAGGCATATCTTTGCAAAAATGTGATTGATTTTGATGATTTAAAAGATAGTAGGTTATGTTATCCTGATTTCATATCTCAGAAGGATCTCACAGTAAAAAGAGGTACTGAAGTTTAACCTTGTTATGGCTGTTTTTTGTTGTTTTTTTTGTTCTTGTTTCGAGTACTGCTGAGGAATATGCTATAAAAGTAGTCGAGTGACAAACCTAGATAAGTTAACCGAGAGGGAGTGGTAATTTGATTTACTACTTCTTTTGGGTTAATTTAGCAAGGCTTGTCACTTAACCACCTCATTGGAATACCCCACTGGAAACTTAAGACTGTCAGGTCTAAACAGTTGAGAAAATGTATTCAAAATGTAGAAACGTAATCAAAATCTAATCAAATGTAATTAGTTATATTACTTTGATAAAGTAATTGAAATAGTTACACTACTATTACATTTTCCAAAGGGTAACTCGTAATTGAAACCAATTACATTTGCTAAGTAATCTTCCCAACACTGCATCATTACATTAATCTTTTCACAGTGATATGATGATGATGATTACTATTTTTGTAGTTGTGGCAGAAATACAAATCAAACCTGGATTAATACATAAAGGAAAAATCTTATGGAAATTGTTAACAGATTGATGTTATGTATTTGAAGCTTTTTGGTCATTGGTTAACCTGACAATGGATACGTTTTAAGGCCTAAATTTCCTTCTAGCTTATAATGTTTCTTTGCAGATCTTTTGAAATGTCTCCATTTTATCAGAAAGTATGCCACCATTGTCAAAATCCAACAGCGTAACATATATTTACAGCTATGGCACTGAAGTTGAATCTGTATACTCACTGAAAAGTTGGCATCCTCTGCTCTGAGATGATCAGCGATGTACTGAACACCATCTATGGCCCGTTGTACAGCCGGGGAAATAGCTGGCCCTGTGGGGTCCAGCTGACTACTTGGTTCTCTGTCCAGATCTTCAGTGGATGCTTCTGAAAGGTCCTCTGAAGGTTTCTTTTGCCTCCCTGCCACCCCTTTCCCCTCAGTGCCGTCATTGTGGAGGCAGCAATACTGGAAGCTGCTTGACCGACAGCGATGTCCATTTCTCGGGATCTCCTCTCGGTGGTCGTTCAGCAGCTCTGCACTGACAGAGCGACCATTGAGGGTCAAATTTTGGGGTTCTTCCCTGGGAAGGACACCAAGGGGGCCCAGTGGTAGGGGAGGGGGTGAGGTGGACAATGAAGAAGAAGCTGAGGCGGAGTTGTTGAGTCCGAACTGTGATGTCTGCTCTGGAACGGGGAGAAATGAATTTTGACTTGGGGAGGAGTGGTAGTAGAGCTTTCCTTTCAATAGATTCTCCTTCCGGTCAAGGTTAAGAAGCGAGGAGGATGAAGAGGGGGAGAAGATAAGCATACTAGGGCTGTCAGATTGCTTGGTTGGGGGGTCCTCCCCTATTTGGCCTGCCTGTCCAGACCCTGTCTCTAACCCTGCCCAGAACACCTTTGAACTGTCTGTTGCAGATATGGCTGTAGGGCAGTGCATCATCTCAATAAGCTTTTTACAGTTTTGCTTGGCCGTGCCAGGTGGGCGCTTCATAAAGAGGACCCGAGGCACCCAGTCCAGGAACACCCTCCGCACCCAATGTGGCATCCCGTGGGTTTGAGGCGATCGGTGATGTACATTCAGCACAAAGACAGTGATTATAATGGAGAGTGTGACAAAGATCATGGTAAAGAGGAGGTATTCACCGATGAGTGGTATCACCAACGATGTAGACGGTATGATCTCTGTGATCAGAAGTAGGAACACTGTCAGGGAGAGTAGTACAGAGATACAAAGGGTGATCTTCTCCCCACATTGTGATGGCAAATAGAACACCAACACAGTCAGACAAGAGATCAGCAGACAGGGGATTATGAGGTTTATGGTGTAGAACAAAGGAAGCCTCCGGATGATGAAGTAGTATGTGATGTCAGGATAGATCTCAGTGCAGCACTCGTACTTCTTCGTGTTGTACTTGCCCACCGCATTGATTATAACCCACTCGCCACTTTCCCAGTAGTCCATCTGGTCCACATGGTTGGCCATACTGATCAAGTCAATCTTGGCTTTATCATAGGTCCAGGAGCCAAACTTCATCTTGCAGTTTTGCTGATCAAAAGGGAAGAAGGTCACATCGATGCTGCAGGAGGACTTGTAAATGGCAGGGGGCATCCACTTGATCCGACCATCATAGAACAGGTGGGCCTTGGTCAGGTGAGTCACAGCAAAGTCACCATCAGCACTGCGGAGAAAGTGTAGAAATCATATTAAGGGACAAGGGACTTTTTTTTTTCTTTTGAAAGCAACTTTTATCTTCTGGCTCTTTTCCAAATGTTGATACCGTTCAAAGCTCTTAATCCTGATGACTCAGTTTTATAAAGCAATCTTTTCATATTACATCATTCTGGCTTTTCTTCGCTTTCTACCACTTGCCAAAATGTAAGGAAGCAAATCTGCACTGGCACTTTAGTAAAATGATAAATGGCTTGTTGAAAACATAAAAACGTCATCAACATTACTTTTTAAAACCATTTATACCACCACCCACCCCAGTGCAATAAATGAAGACCGCCTGCAACATGCTGTTGTTCCGTATATGTTCAGCGGTCCTTTTGTCGACATATTTAGTGAGCATTCACACCACATTTGATAACATACTAATCTAATGAAATGACTTTTTACTGAATTGGGTTATCAGTACATCATAAATCAATTGCTTGAAGAACCTGTCATTCCGGATCATTCCAGATAGTTCATACACACAATTGAATCAGCTGTGAACAATACCTCAGTGTTCCCTTGGTTATTTCATCCTCAGTAAACACAATTATCTGCTTGATTTTTGGTCAATGTGATGACATAGTAATGGGTGACATAGCTCAGAAGTTAGGTTGATTGTCTAGTAATCAGAAGGTCGGAGGTTTGAGCCCCTGCCGAAAGCGTGTCAAAGTGTCTTTGAGAACTCTTAGGTATTCAAGCCCTGGGATGGAATGGCGACCCATACAGGGTGTTTCTCCACCTTCCACCCAATGATTGCTAGGATAGTTTCCAGCATGACTCCATGGCCTGATTTCAGAAGTGGTTGACGATGGATGGATGGATGGATGGATGGATGGTGATCGTCATTGTTCACCAGAGCAAATCTTTTCATAGGCTAGTGTTTGTGGGGAGGAATCTGTAATCAGTTGTAAAACACAATAGAATTGGAGCTACATGTTGGAATCATTCAAAATGATACATGTTCATTGTGGCCTTTTGAAGCACATCCAATTACATTTCATACTCTAAGTCATAGTCTAATGTATTGCTTAGTGCTAAGAGAATGTACGATCACATTCATTACGGCCGACCTTGATGACATTTATCTCAGCTAAATTACTTTGCAGCATTGGCATAGGACGAAATATTTGGCGCTCTGTAGGATCCCTCTGTTTTCCCTCCAGTCACCCCCACCTATTGTGAAATAATGAAACTGGTGAATATGAATTAGTACATGTCAATTTGTGCCATATACAAGTCTAATTCTGCCTGTTTATTTTCACTCCCAAAAGAAATGGTTCCTTACTTATTGGTGAATTTTACAGCAGCATTCATATCTGGACACATTTGTCTCGACTATAATAAACACTTCCTCACTTGTTGTAGAGGACTATGTCAGGTCTCCAGATGATCTCTGAGGGAATGCGGATGGAGGTGACATTTTCATAATCCTCTGGGTTCCACCGCAGTTTATAGTCGTTCCATTCCTGCAGAGGGGCATCACATTCTGTAATGAGCTTGATGCGTTAACTAGATCCTCCATGCTAACCTCAGCTACAGACGGTGAAATCATTACATACTTGTTTCACCCAAACATTTGTAGTCATCATCTGGTTCTTCTCATCCTTATTTCATGAAAAAAAGAACAAGGGTTTGGTTAGATTACTCCTCTATACAGTTACAAGAATGTGCCAGTTAACAGTTCAGAAACCATCATGCTGGAAATAGAACATGTGATCATATCCTAACAAGACGTCCTTGAAATTTAGTTTTATTCTCTAAAAAAAAATAAAAAAATTACAAACTGCCTTCACGAATCATTCATAGAACAAGGAGAAACACCAAGCCAACCTTTTCAGCTGGTTTACATATGTAAAGTACCTGGCAAAAGCAATCCAAGAAATATTAATCTGACCCCAATGCTTGAGCATCCCCACTGTATGTGTGATGTATGGCACCTCTTGTCGCTGGGAGGCTGCACTTACCACACCTATCCATTCTCTGGTAAAACCAAGCTATCTAGAGCTAGAGGTACTGCTTATCATCAGCTGTGAAGGCTTTTTTAAGTCAACCCCATGAAGACCATCCCAACAGGGATTTAAAACAAAATCATTTGGAAATACACTAATGGCTGTCTTGATGCATGCTCAATAATCCAGGTATGAAAATCACAAAAAAGAGGTGAATCAGTTCAAAGGAACGACCGTCAGAGGGAACGACCCTCTGTGAATAGGGGTGAATAGGGGTGGTGGCCTGAGAGTACATCTGTCGGCGTCTTACAACGCCGTGATTGCAAATATTCCCTAATACTTTGTGAATGGTGCTCATTGCCACTGAATGTGCAGTTGATCACCCAACTTGCATATGAAACCAGCCTATTGTTGTGTGGTATCGATGTACTGTTTATAAGGGAGGATGTTTGTTTTCAGCTCAGACTGAAGAAGTCACCTGGTGAGTGATGAAACGTTTCTGAATAAACTTCTGATCCAGTTGAACTGATTCACCTCTTTTTTTGACACAAATGGCTGTATCTGTATAGCCGAGTGCGCCGATCTTGTTTCAGCTTGTTGCTACAAACTCATCCAAATGTTCATTTGGAGGACTCAACCCTAATCGATGATCATTTCAGTATTCAAGTATTTCTTTCAGTGACAAAAAACATGGCAGTGGCAACTGTGTAGCGCTACTAACCACATCAATAAGTTGGGCGATGGACAAGCCGAAGTGGACGAGCACCACATCTGACGTGTTTCGTACGGGCCGGGACAGCTTGTTGTAATGGGCAAAAAGGTTCTTGAGCAGCCTGTCTTCAGCATGGGCGTGAGCTCCACCCTGGGAACAGACTGATGGAGAGGAAAAGGATTAAAACGATATGATATCTGAAACTGATTCTGAGGGAAGTGGCCCAGTGCAGCTAGAATAATCAATCATTCAGTCAGTCATCCCCCTTGTTTCCCTTTTCATTCGGTTTTCAAGAGATCTTCTTCAGTGCTTTTCCATCCAATCATTGTCTTCTCTATGCAAAGAAATCCGCTAGGTGCCCTGTTTCCATATAATATTGTTATCAGCACTAGTCGTCTCTGGCTGACAGCTATTTCAACGCACCGTGAATTGTACTTAGGATGGTCCAAGTCCAAGTTACTAAATAGTGAAAACGTTTCTCTTCTTTCAAAACTGTGATTGGTGTTTCCATCCATTACTGTGTAGGTTGAGAGTAAAATGTCTTCGAGAAGGCCTGTGATCTTTGAAAAGAAAGCTGTTGTAGAACCTGTGGTGTGCCTGTTGCATGCGTTCTACTGTATGTTGCCATCTATGCAGAGTTTGTCTCTGGCTGGCAAGCTTCTGCAAAGAAGGATGTCCCCTATTGTACATAGCAGACATATGGCCACGTACCAGATGTGTATCTGAGAGGTAGCAGAGGCCGAGAATGGGGGAAATGGATGGGAAAATGAAGGGAAAAAGGAGGAATCTTGAGCTGAGGATGTCCAAGGAGACACGCTCACAGGTTGATTTGCCGGGATGTCTCCTGCTTCCCTTCGCCCTGCTCTCGGTTTCTCCGGCTCACTGTAATGTTGGGCTCTGATGGAGGAACTCAATTACATCGCTTCTCATTGGAATCAGCTCATATCGCACACAGGATGACCTAACAAGGTCTGGAAACAATTAAGGGGAGAAGAATAGTAGAAGGTCTTGCAGCATACAGAGTCCTTTGTGGTCTGTCTCTTATTAACTAAATTGGATTTTTTTTTCCATTTACCATATAATGCGTCACTGCAGCTAATTTATGAACGTAGCACCTACGCATTGCATATGATTTATTTAACTAAGTTCAAGTGACTTTTCATAATCAACCACATGTCCTTATGTAGCATTTAAATACAGATGGTCCATTAAAGTCCATGTCCACCCCCACAATGTGGGGAGTAATCGTGATACGTAAGATGGACCTCTCAGACTCTTACATTATATGGATTTAAACTCTGTCCATCCGTCCGTCCGTCTATCCATCCTTTCCATCTATCCACCCATCTATCCCTATATATATTTCTCTATCTACTGGCCTATATTTGCTATATCTATACATATAGTGTATCTATTTTGACTAAGCATGTTCCTTGGAGAAAGATGTGACTGTTGTACCCCTAAATGGGGACACAGGTGTAGTTGGTATTCTGGTGGCCTGCCTCTCGGGTCCTCCTGCCCACTCAATCAAAGCTGATGTGCCGTCCTTCAGCTGCCTGAAAACAGGCACCCTCCTCGTTTTTTAAGGGCATGGGATCAATAGCTTATTAAATTGACGTAGTTCGCTTTTCCACATGCCGTCCTCCTGTTTATCCCCGAAGTCCATTTGATGCTGAGCTTTGTCTGAGAGCTCGACGATCTCGGGAAGTTTACAGATGAGAGAAATTCATAACACAGCAACAAGCACGAGTCCTTACATAACTCGAACCCCACAAATGCAAAGGTTATGTTAAATGTAACTGATATCCAATCAAGTGACACGACGGCAGTTTCCAAAGCAACCTTGTAATCCACACCATTCCTGTGGGGGTTTGCTAGCTATATGAATATGTTATGTGGGTCAAGGTGGTAATACACACAGACCTTGCTCCAAGTGAGACGAAAGGTGACTTATTGGTGATGGACTTGTGAAGAGTATAGCTTTACAGATACTGGAACTGTCTGTTGCTGGCACAGTGCACTAACACAGCCCCTAATGCTGCAAGCTAGAAATGTCACATAGAGAGTTAGTTCACCGACACCAACCTTCCAACTTAACCGGATTTTACTGTCCTGTTGAAATTGCACAACAGTATTGGTTTGCATGCTTAATTCATCCAAAATGATGCTGCGTATGTTGCTCGATACTTCTCTCTTGGGTGTAGTTCAGATGAGATGTGGTGTTTTCTGTGTTTTGGTTCGGAGAAGAAAAAAAGAGAGAAACTGAACTCAAGCTGTGCCTCACTAATTACATGATCAACCATTGTGATGAAAGTTTCTTCTAGCGTCTTGATTTAACGACAGGTGTGTTCAGCTTCACCAAGAAAACAGTCTGTGGGATTCATTCTAGGTTAATTATCGAGTATCAGCGCGACTGGACCTGGTTCTGTCCATGTTTGATTAATGGATTTTCTTTGGCAAACCGCAGTGAATATGTTCCCTCATACAAGCCAGTGCAGACGATGCCTGTTGCCAGCTCAATAAGCAACTGAGCAGGTTCTCATCACCAAAGCACCCAATACCAGCAGAGACCTGGGAGACAAAGTTTTTTTTTGTCCTGAAGATTGCAAAATGTTTTATTGCACTGATTTGAGAGAACAGACTTCCTGATCTCGGAAAGAAGGATTCAAATGATTAGAATTTAAGCTTTTTCTCCCTTTTCTGTTGGCTACAACAGACTAATGAGCTAGGTAGCCACTGATACAGGCAGAGGGTAAAATAGTTTACCTTGTGAGGGATGAGTAAGGAAAAGTATGCCCATCATTGCGAAACACCTGAGCACATCCATAGTTCCTCCAGCAGTAAACAGCTCTATGAGTGAACTTTCTCCAACATCTACTTGGTCTTCAGTCACAGCAGTCAGTCATCCCGGATCTGATTTCCAGCCAGTTTCCTGAAGCTGAGACTAGAGGTGTTGCTCACTGGGAATACTGCATGTAAAATGGCTCAGCTGTAGTGTCTTGAAGAGATTGGGTCAGTCCATGTCTCTCCATGACACGGATTCCTCTGGGTTGTGTCTATCCATGGCCAGGCTGAGTGGTAGTATGAAGGTCCTCAGACCTCTAGTCTAGCTCCTTGATCCCACCAAGTCCCTCCTCGTTTCTCAGGAATCCTTCAACTAAAGCTTATTCCTCTCCTCTCTGCCCTTCCTCTCTACATTACCTCCTCCCTCTCCTCTCATTTCTCCGCCTCCTCACCCGATCCACCCCCCCTCTCTGCACTTCTCTTTCTCTCCCACCTATTTCCCTTTCTTCCTCAGTCTACTTTTCTTCTCTGTCTCTTTTTCTAAGAACAACAGTGAGGCTGAAGTTCGGAAAACATATTTGATGAGAGAGAGAGAGAGAGAGAGAGAGAGAGAGAGAGAGAGAGAGAGAGAGTGGGTGTGTGTGTGTGTGTTGTGTATGTGTGCATGTCTGTGTGTATGCACTCCAGTTGCTTCCTCTGTCACATCAGCTCCAGCAGAACACCTCTGTCCTCTTTCAAGGACGCCCCTCCCTTTCACTCTCTGTCCCTTAGCCCCCCCTCTCTCTCT
>OMLC01000376.1:1816-19316 GCA_900302585.1 Regalecus glesne
GACGGAGCACCTACAATGAGTGGTGAATTAAACGGAGTCCAGGCTCAAGTACAGGGGCTCTTTCCAGCAGCGTATTTTAATTTTTCTGAAAAATTTTGAATACCAACTTTAAAATGCTGCGCGCCGCCCCTGCTCTGATGGGTCCCTTACCACCGGCCAGTACATTGTGTAGAAAAGCTCAGCGTTAAGGATGTCCTGCGCAATCCATCCTGTAACACTTGTTAATTTATTCATCATCTATAACAAATGAGCTCGGATTCAGGATTACAGGGTGTCAACGAAGGGACTGGTGTCTATCACTTGTTGACAGATGACCCCACAAAGTATGGAGATAATCCTGGAAATATTCCCTGTCACATTTACTCCTGTCAGCCATTCACATCTCCAAGTCTGCAAATGTTGAGAATATGGAAGGAAACCAGACTGTCTTAAACGAACCCAACAAACAACACGGAAACTCCATACGAAGAGGCTGACATTGAACCTGGTCCACTATGATGACATGAGACTGAAAAATGTACCCATGTCTGGAAGAAAAACAAGTCCTCGTCAGCCACTTATCCAATGGCAGGTTGCTGATTCCTTCCTGACGGCCAGCGGAGGGTTCGACCTGCATTCTCTGGCTCATTAGTTCCCCTGAGCTACCTGTGTGTGTGTATGTATGTAGTTATGTACAATCATAAATAAAGTTTCTGCTTTTCATTGACACACGAGGAAGGTAAAGAAGGAGGTGGCGTAAGGGAGACACAAGTTCCTCACAGACATCAATCCCTGGCCAGAAGAGATGGATGGATACACCTGCCTATTTGCCTATGAGGAAACTTCAAGTCTCCTGTTAGTCACTTTTATTGCTTGTGTCGATTAGTTTTTGGAGACCATTAAGACTGTTCTTTGTTAAAATCCAAATTGGACATCAGGTGCTGCTCACGAATGGGAGCCTGGCAGCCATGAGCCTCACTGCACAGGAAATGTCATTTTCTTAAACTGCCAAGTAGAGCGGGACCAGTACTGAACCGACCTGTCAGCATTAGGATGTGGCACTTTAAGATTTGTCATAAAATTAGACCTGGGTACAGATTTAAAGGGAGAAGCTGAAGTTTTAAAAACCACCGGAGACGTCTCATCATGGACAGAGAGTTCAATCCAACACGAGTTGACACATTCGTCCCCGCCGAGATCCGCAGGCCGTCAAAACCGTCGTGTAAAGTGTTGCGTTACCTGTCAGAAGTGAGCCTTGTTTGGGAAGATACGGACGACATAATTCATCAGACTGAGGGGAAGGCTCTTGAAGAATGGAGATGTGACAGAGTCGATTCTTTCGAGAATAATGACGGCTGCCAGCATGCTGAATGGATGCACTGTCTTCCAGGATTCATCAAAAGCCTCTCTTTATGTTCAGTGGTGCCACTACCTCTGCAGGACCCACAGGTGCGACGCGCACGCAGCCCCATCATGGTTCAGTCAAATAGAAACATTGAGACACGCTTGCATATCATGAGACATTATTCATCAGCATCTCCTTCCTGCTCTCTGTTTGATGCTCTGTTCTCGCCGGCCAACCACCTCTGACTGATTGATGCACTGGACAAATAAAACGGACGCACGGCGAGGAGGGATTTGACCAAAGGGAGCCACTGGGCTTTTCATTAACATGGCTCAGCCAAGCTCCAAAAGGATTTTGTGTTTTCTGCACTGCCAAATCTCTCCCACCGACAAGACCTTTATTCTCTCTCCATGTGTCTCCACAGTGTCAACAGGGATATTGTTAGAATGGAGCATTTTAACCCTGCGAAATACACACGCATGTGATACTGACTGTATCCTCTGCAGAAAAACAGCTAGGCCTCATGCAGCATTTGTTTATGTGCACACATCTGGTGTTAGAGTGTAACGCTTATCCAAGTAAGCTCTATAAAGTAATGTTCTTTATTTACCTCTCTCAGTCCTGACAGCAGAGTTTATCTTCTTAGTCTTTCACCTTGTACCCTGTGAGGGTAGAGTACCAATGACGGTAACTCGGTCCATGACCGATCCCGTACGGAGCGAGGTATGCTCTTGTCAATCCACATGAGGAGTTGGCAGAACTTAATGTCAGGTGCCCTTCCTGACACACCCACTAACCCTATGGATAAAGGCACATGTAAAATGCTGGATGCAATGCTGGTCAGTATTCATGGACTTGCACCCATGCCTGTGTATGACCGGAGTTTTAATCATGATTTTTTTTCCTGCTTTGGGGCGTGTTGGCTCAGCGGTACAGCGCACACCTCCAAGTCAGGCATGGTGAGTTCGATCCCACCATGGGGTGTCATGAAAAGGGCATCAAGCCTTAATCCCCCCCATGCTTGGTAAATGTGAGGCATTCATTGTAAAGGACTTTGAGTGGTTGCTCAACTAGTAAAGCTCTATGTAAAACTAAGTTCATTGACCATTTTCTTTTTGGACCCTTTCTATAGCAGCATGTCTCCATGTAAAGATATTATCCTATCAGCGCTCCAGGTTCATCCAAATTATTTTCTTATTCTTTTGAAAATTAAAGAGAAACATAAGAGAATCTTAAGGGAAGGTCCTAGCATGAGGTCCATTAATATTTCCCTGGTGGAGTTAGAAAAATGTGCTACTTAGAGCTAAGGAAGGTAAATAGGTCACCCATACACACATGGACACACACACATGCAGAGTACTGAGATTTCACTCTGAAATTCCTCATTATTGTGAGCTATTCCGGGTTGGGGTTGCCAGATTTGAATGTCAAATCTTGTATTTATTTCATCTTGAGCCGTGCAAGAAAACACTGTCATGCTGGTCGGGGGAGACCCATGGACAGCGTGACGAGTCTCATTCACATTCTGTCCAAACCTGACGTCATTTGCATGAGAATGAGCCCAAACTATGAGGAACGTGACACGTCCCAGACATGGGATCACAACTCGGCTGTCATATTATGCCGGTAAATTCAGGTGACATGGATCCGGTGTCCTCATCCCGGCCAACCTGACAGTGGTTCATGTTCCCTGCTGTCTTTTTCCGAGGGGGTTTCGTGAAGGGAGGGGTGCTTTTAATCAGCATGACAAATCCCACCACCTCTTGCGCGCACGCACACACACACACATCCACACACGTATCCTGGAGTGGGCATATGCTGGGGGGCAGTGGGATGGCCGTGGTGCCATCATTAGTCCAGGCCTACGCTGCAAGCTTCTGACACATGTCGGAGGAGGTTCATCCGACCTACTGAAGGTGCATCCGCATTATGCAAAAGGTAGCAGCATCTTCATGTGAAAGAGATATGAAGGAGGAACTGAGAGGAGATGTCTGAGGGGCTTCAGGGGGGAGACGTGAGAGATGGAGGAAGGCATAAGAGATGGGGTGCAAATCAATAAGGGGGAGGGATGAATATAGAGATTTCTTTTTTGAGAAACACCCGCATGCAAGTCACAGCATACTATGCAGCGGCATTGTCCAGAGACACCGTCAGCTGAGAGCATCTTCTGATGGTTGTTGTTTTATTGGGGTCATGAGACCTGCTGTGGTCTGAAATGTCAGTTTCTGACCACAGCAGTAGTGGAGGTATTTTTGGTCACCTGTGATCTTAAAGCCACCCTATTCCAAGTTTTAAGCCAGTGGTTCATATTTGTTTACTGAATTTGTCTTTTGATTTCTTCAATATTCATTTTGCTGAAGTGTTTTCCCACTGTAAATATCTTTCTGGTTATCATCCGGATGGACTTATAAAGAATAGTGCTGTTGCTAATTGAATTTGTTGTGTACCAGATGAAGTTCGGTTGATTTAAGTTGCACTGATTTCCAGTCATCATCGGTCTTTTCAGAAGTATTTTCCACGGAGGGAAGGCACGGCTGTTTGACAGCATCTCAATGAATAGCTGCTGAGATTTGCAGAGGTGATGCTGCGGCAGTTGTGCAGTCGATACTGATTTTTGTAAAGCTTTCTATTTTCTTTTTTCAAGAAATATTTGCCCACCTCAGTGTTATTTGCTGTTCCACACAGAAACGCTCTCATCCGCAGAGACATGGAGGTAATAGTTTAAGAGACTCGTGAAGCGAACAAAGCGACAGTCATAAATTACAGCATCATCTGCGTTCCCCCTTCCCTCGCTACCAACAGCGGCTCAGTGGCTTGAACGTCTTCAAGAGATGTATTAATAGGGGGGACAAACAATCTACGTAACACCCAAAGTGAAAGGTAGATTCATTTTTACAAGTCCAAAGATGGGATTCTGCTTTCATAGCCCACATCGATGAGATGATTTACTACCCGGGCCTGCCAGTCCTCTGTCACATGGGCACAGCAATCTTTCTCTGTCATTTGCCAAGGGAAGGGTTGAGTCACAGCTTTTGCAATAATGCTAAATGCATTGGAACCAGCGCATGGTCCGATGGCTCATGAATATGAATATATATATAAATAGACAAGTTGAGGAGGCGGATGGATGTCGGCCTGTCAGTTTTACCTTGCCTAACATCTCCACTGAGGGTAGGTCGTGTCCCAGATCTGCAACAGAACTAACTTCCCACAAAGTTGACTGGGAGGAAGACGAGGCTTCCTTTTCACTTTACCATAATCTGTCAGAAGCAAATCATTGCAAATTATTCTTGTACATGTATCCCTAATGTATTTGTTTCTGTTGTTTTGAACGTACATACTTTTGCATACGTCCTACAATAGTGGCCATAGATTTTTTTTTTCTTTCCCCGGCTCAGGTTGGCTGACAGTGTTTCATTCATGACACATCGGCCATCGGTATCTGCATCAGATTCATTGCCAAGTAGTCTAAGAACATGTAAGGAATTTGTCTTGGTATGTTAGTACAAGAGGGAAATATTAACAGTAAGTAGGAAAGAAAAAAGTTTTTAAAAAAGAATAATAAAACAATTATACAAGATAGAATTCAAACAAAATGCAGTCATGTAGAAACACTGGAAATATGGAAAGTTCTCCATGAATAAGAATTACTTGACAGAATAAGAAGTTAATTGTAGAATAAAGGGTTATTTACAGGGTATTACAGGCCTTTATGCCAACCTTCCACGTACAGATGACAGTAAGGTGGATAGATGGCACTGTGTGCAAGTGATTGTGTGTGGAGGTGTATGTCGGGTCACGGTGTAGAGAGGGGGTCAAGAGGTTGGGGCTGGGTGGGGGCAGTGTCAGTATTTGTGGGTGTCTAGGGGATTGTTTGAAATGCCTAATGCTGCAGGGACAAAGCAGTTCTTGTGGCATGAGGTTCTGGCTTTCACAGACTAGCCTCTTGCCAAAGGGGATTGCTTTGAAGAGACCAAGATCTGGGTGGGACGGGTCAGCCATGATCCTTCCTGCTCACCTCGGTCTCCTGAAGGCACACAAGTCCTGGAGGGGCAGCATCATCCTCTCAGCAGAGCCTATGATGCAGTGTCCTTGGCAGTGGCAGCAGTGTACCAAATTGTGAGGGAAGAGGAGGTGAGGAACAATTCAATGATGGTGGTGTAAAAGTCCACCATTACTGGCTTTGGCTGGTTGAGCTTCTTCAGCTAATGAAGGAAGTAAATGGTAAACGGACTTGTAGATCCTCTACTGTACCTTATTGGTGAGGTAGTCACTTGAAGTTCCGGCTGGTGATGGTGCCCAGGAAGCAGATGGCGTTTTACACTGTCAACTGAGCAACCAGAAAGGGTGGGGCGGGGTTCTTTCTGAATTCCAGAACCATCTTCACTGTCTTTCAAGGGTTTGGCTCTAAGCTGTTTTGGCCGCATCAGGACACGAGATGGTCAATCTCCCACTCATAGGTGGACTCTTCCCCACCACAGATGAGCCCATCAGGGTGGTGTTGTCGGCAAACGTCAGGAGCTTGACTGGAGGTGCAGCTGTTTGTATGCAGGGGAAAGAGTAGAGGGGAAAAGACAACCGTGAGGGGAACCCGTGCTGATGGTCCAGGAATGAGAAATGCATTTCTCAAGCTTCAAGTCCTCCTTCCTGTCAGACAGGAAGTCTTTGATCCAGAGGTAGGTAAAGTCAGGACGTGCAGCTGGGAGCACTTTTCCTGCAGCTGGGGTGATGGTAATGAAATCCACAAATAGGATCCTGGTGTTGGTCTCCGCAGAGTCCATGCTGAAGGATGGAGTGGAGCCATCTGATAAACATAGAAACGGAGTATCTGAGAAACATATCTTTACACGATCATAAATACCTTTTATAGAAATGCCTGAAGTGCACTTTGAATGTAATCATAGAGGAGTTTTCCCTGACGCAGCTTGGTGAGCTTGGCGAGAGGAGAGCACAGAGGTGATAGGATGATGGCAGAGTTAAACAAGTGACAGGAGGTTGGCTGAGGAAGGGCTCCATGGCTTAATAGTTGGAGACACTGTGAACAGCACATTCAAACTAGCTGCTGCAGATAGAGGACCCCTGCTCGACTGAGGACATCACACTGAGGTGTTAAATAGGACTCTTCTAGTGCCTCTTGTTGTGATTGCACCTGATAATGCAAATCAAGGAAGTTGCAGCAGTCCACGATTTAAAGAATTGATGTGATGCAGTATTTTGTCCAGTCCCAAAGTCGATTCAAAGCTATGGCCTGGGAGTTTGGCATGGTAGTGGGACTTGTTTGCTGCAAGTGGTACTTCCCCAGTGCTTTCAGTACTTATCATGAGGCTAACGGGGCATGCAGTAAAGAATCCTTGATGCCCTAATGTCTACTTTTACATCCGCGTATAAACCCAGTGGAGGCTACTGAGCACATATCAATGCTTGTCCTTTAGGGTGCATCTGTCCATTTGTTTGGGACTGACCACCTCACAAGGCCAGACTTTTGTGATATGCAAAACGGCTAGGTAAAGACCAGACTCACTGGACCACTTGATGCTCTAGCAGCTGAACTCCTTGGTGTTTTGAACCACCAGTGGGGGGTAAATGATTTTACAAAAGCACAGCATCTTTAAGATATCATTGGGAGTCATGGATGGTCTGTGGCTTGACATTCTAAATAGGCTAGACCCAGAAAAAAGGCTCCGGGATTGGACACAGTTTGGCGTCGAGCTCGCCTGTTTATGTGAAAATGCGACATTTGAACAAACATTACTTTGCCACATAACAACCCTGACTACCTGTAGGGAGGAATGGGCTCAAGAAGGGATTTATCCACATTGAAAAGCTTCTCCACTGTCTCAAAAGACCCCCACACCTTACAAATCCAATAATTATTTCTGTGGTGATCACCATGTGAAGTGGGAGGTACAAAACCTGCATGGCAGGGCCGGCCTGTGGCAGGAACAAACTGGTAGGGGCCCCTAAAGAGTCTTAGGTCAGACCTGCTCAGTGGTGGGGTGTGCTTGAAAGAGACTTGTGGTTTGAATGTCTTTGGGTTTTCTTCCTTTGTTGAAAGCCATGTGTTTCACCCGTCCAGCCACGCAGTGTGGGCTTCAGCCCTCGTTTGTCTAGGCACTCGCAGGAAAACTCGGCTTTCCAAACTCGCGATTCGACTCTCACATTGTCACTATCATGCCTGCGTCTCCCCCGTCGTGGGAGTCTTCGTGGTGTGACACCCACGAAGGCCCCAGCACAACACGCTGAGATTGACTTCCTCATGCTGCCTGCACATATCTCCTCTTTTTTATACCTTCACTCTCAGTTAAGCCAACCCCACTGCTAGGAAACAGAGATGTGACAAAAACAGGGGGAAGGGAAGTGGAAAATAAGGCAGAGCCGTAGTGCATGCCAAAGCCGACCTGCCACTCAGCGGCAGGCGTTTTGACAATCATAGGCTGTCATCACTTTCTGATCAGACCTGTCAGCAAGAAATGCGGCAACGAGACAGCCCTGCAAAAGGAAATCCACATTTCCTCCCTCTCCTCGCTCACGCACAGATGAGCAGGCACGCATGCATATACGCATACATACATGTACGCAAGGAGAGTTGTGTTATCTACACACACACACACACACACACACACACACACACACACACACACCACATCAAATCACATTGAGATGTACAAGCACATCAAAGGTGTCGGAGTGCTACACAGCGCACCTAAGAATAAAATGGGCTTGGTTATGTGTCAGTAAATATTCTCTGTTGCGGCTGCCCCTGAGCAGTGGCTGGCTGTCCTTTAAACAATAAAAAATGATTTGGAAGAATTTTGGTCCACGCTGCTGTGCTGAATGCAGAAAGCTGATTGCATTTCAAGGGGAAATGCACTGAATTAGATGATCTATCTGCAACAGCAACAGCAAGAGGAAATCCAGCCCCATAAAGGTTTCAGGTCCAATATATCTTCAGAGTTTCTTCCTCTTACTTTCTGAGACAAAGGGGAAGGTTTTATTGATACAGATGCATTATGCTCTTTCATTGCAGTAGACTGGTGGGGGGCTGCAGTAACTCAGAGGTAGAGCGCACGCTTCAGGAACTGACAAGCTAAAGGCTGTGGGTTCAAACCTGACTCAGGGCATCAGGGAAGGCATCTGGCCTTAATCCCCCCCAAGCTCCATCTAAGTCCATGTCCACCCCACAACACGGGGACTAATCGTGACACGTGACACGGACCTCTCATTGTACTAGACTGGTCCTCACTTGCAGGACTCGATATCACCTCGAACCTTTAACCAGAGGGCGGTTAAAAAAACAATGCAGACTTAACTTATACCAGACATCAGGAAAACTGACAGAGCAGTGAGGCATTTGTCAAGTGGAGATCCCTGTTTAAGGGTGGCATAGGTCAGAAGCTAGGGCGGTCATCTAGTAATTGAAAGATTGGTGGTTCAAGCCTTGGTTCCTTCAGAAAGCTTGTCCAATTGTCCCTGAGCAAGACACTGAACCCCTAACTGCTCAAGCCCTGCGATGGAATGGTGACCTGTCTGGTATGTTTCCTGACCTTTCCCCCCAATGAGCCCCAGCATGACCTCATGAGCCGACTTCAGATAAGCAGTTGAGGATGGCTGGATGAAGATCCATCCATCAACTGCTCATCAAAATTGTTCAGTCTTTCTAGTGAAAGTGCTCCTGCATTCTGACATAAGTATTCTAAGATACTGTAAACCCTGGACTTCCATCACTTTTGCTTTAACCAAACTGAGAGACAATAGACAAGGATGCAGAATAACCTTAATCATGTCCTTTTAATGTGGAGAACCAAGGCACCACCAATCTGCGTCGGACAGAGATTAAAGTGGATTTGAGTAGCCCTGCCAGCCGGAGAGGGAGATCTTGGGAAGCTTTTTCACTGCTATCCACCATCTTTTACTTCTTTCCAACTGCAAAGGAGTTGCTTTCCTCTGCAGCACGCATGAGGATGATTGAACCAGACTTGTTGAGTTGCAGTAGAATGGCATCTGGACGTTTCAGAGAGCTTGATTTCCATTCACCATTTAATGCTTATTACGCTTGATGTCTTGTCATGTTGCTGTGATTGACCTACTGAGAACGAGGCTTGGGTTGAAGATGGGATATTACACCTCCAGTCTGTTCATTAATTTCCACACAGTGCCCAACAATATTCTCGTGCTGTTAACACTCAGTTGTGAGACAATGTGTTGGCTTAATTGTGACCTTTCCTTGCTAAATCCTTAATGTCCTCATCATGTTGCGTGATGTGTGCTGTGTCTTTCTTATCAGGGCAGTATTCCTAGGGAAAAGATCCATCGACTCCTGACTCTGTCTTTATGTGAAAGTGTTAAGCCCTTGTTGTTCACTCTAAACTTAAAATGCCTTTATTCATTCATCATACCTGTGCTGAATGTACAAACTTACTTGAGTTATAAAAACTGACCCCTTACGTTTGTACCTGAGTACGAGCGTATGCTTGGCTCAAACCAACGATGACCTCTGCAAAGCACCCCAAACTCTGTGCCACTCAGTGCTTTCCTCTGTCCTATATTGTTCCCAGCCCTCCGCCCATTAGCCATTAAATGAGGCCGTGCATGTGTCCGTGCTGATAATTAAGACGGTGCTAATGGCTGCTAGAGGCAGAGTGTTATTATGAATTGCGGTGTTTAGACGTCGGGAGAGCATGACTGGCAGGCTTTATCTCCCCTCTCAGGTTTTTGATGACTTAGCGAGTGACCCGTGCAGCATGCGCATTATCCAAAGGGTTTTAGTTAATGGATCGAACACTGAAAGTATCTCAAGTTCTGAGGTCATGTGCTCTGTGTGCTGAAACCTCACTTAGTTTTTAAGGGCATCTCTGCATTAGCAAACAGCATGGTGATGAATAGACCCACAATTGGGGTGCGGTGCAACTCATCCTGTTAGAATAACTAATTAACCCCATAGAAAACAAGGAAAACCCAACAAGATAGCTTGAACGCACAGCATTCATCAAGAACTCTGTACATAACGGTCAGACTGAATGATGTGCCTTGGTGGAATAGCTGTATTTTAACCCAGCCCTTGCAGGAATTGTGTCACGGATTTGAACCCACTGTGAGACATCTGGGGCAGCATCTGACCTTAATCCGCCCACGCTCCATCTAAGTCTTTGTCCACCTTCACAACATGGGGATTAAGTGTGGCATGTAAAAAGGGACCCCTCTAACAGAAAGCATGTAGAGGTGTCCTTGAGCAAAACACTAAACACCTAACTGCTCAAGGCCTGAGATGGAATGGCAACCTGTCTAGGACGTTTCCCAGTCAGTACTGGAATAGGGTCCTGCATGACCCCACAGCCTGCCTTCAGATAAGCGGTTGATGATGGATGGATGGCTGGAAGATTGCAGAAGAGGGTTGGGGTGTTGCTGTGACCCTATAAAGACCTTTACATCTTGTACATAGAATAATATTATCAAGTATACATGACAGGATTTGAGAATATTGAGATCATTGGTTGCCATGATCATTAAGGTTCCCTCAATAAATGTCATATATCAATCTCATTGAAGAGCATGGAAGACCACCCTAAATCATACAGAAAACGACAGTGGTTCATATACTGGTATGTTGTTTAGAGGGAGCTGCCACTCACCTAGAGGTTACACAGACCTTTTCTCTTTTACTGTGAAACGCTCACAGTTGCAAAACTGGCTAAACTTTTAAATGAGGTTGAGATCTGCATTAGCGCCTGTGCTTGTAGTCGGAGAGGCCTATTCAGCCCATACGATTCCCAGACGCCTCAGGAAAAGCTGTTTGATCACTTGGATGGAAAATGTGCTTGTCTGCTGGACTTGGTCTGCTGGGGCGTAGCTGCAACCATTGAGATGTAGAGTAACCTGTGGCCAGATGCTTCCCATCCCCAGCGTGTTTTAATCAGTGGTGTGTCTAGTAGTTTGGCTACAGTTGCATTGATTCAATCTCTTGTGCGTCAGTATGTGTATGTATATGCGCTCTGCGCTCTTACTTTGAAATACATATACATGCATGTCTGTATGTCTCTGTCTGTGTGTGCATGGATCTATCTATGGTCTTAGTTAAAGCAGCTCTATGAACCCCATATGCTGGATGATGTTTAGTTCCATTGGAGGATATGTGTGCATGCATATGTATGTCTTTATTTTTCAATCATCTTGCCTCTGTTTTCATTCCTTCACACGGTCTTCCGCCAGTCCCTCCCCTCTCTTCTCTTCCCATTGCTTCATGATGCTTCCAGTGTCTTTGGATGGTTCTGCCTTCAAATCTGAACAGAATCAGGAGGGGGGAAAATGTCCAATCCTGGACCAAAAGAAGACAACAAAACCTGGAAGTGAAAAGCAGTGGACCCAGTGAATGTAGATGAAATGGAGAAGAGATAATTCAGCTATACATGTCTGTGGAAGAACAAATGTAAATAACTCTGACGGTTTCGCGAGTGACTTTTTTTTTTTTCGTGTCGGGAAAATCTCAGAGCCGCTGTGCGTGTAGGGCCTCTTGGGGCTCAGGCGAAGAGACAGACACGGCAGTGAGGCGTACCCTTTGTGCAAATGGCTCTTCAATAATATAAAGCAGAAGTGAAGAGGGGCACTTGTTTTTTCTTGCTTAGATTTGGAATTGTAGTCACATCTAAGGAATGTTTCATTGTCTTTTAAAGCTCTGCTTTTCTGAAAAGACCCTGTCCGGCTTCGTAGAGTCATCTCTCATGACAAACAGTTGTATTTCTCTGGATGTTTTCATACAGAAATGAAGGCCTATACCAGGAATACATTGGGGGCTGGTACATAATGTAGCTTTGGCTCAGTAAAATCACGATGTTATTTCCAATCTGCCATAATGCTTGCCCTCAAGTGTCTGGGACATGCTAGTCTTCTGCAGTAGGTCTGTGTCACGGGTGACATGGAGATGACTCGTGCTGGATGTCCATTCTGTAGCAGACAGCCAGCACAGATATCGTGTCGTTTTTGTCAGAGTATTTTTTGTGGTAATTTTATAATATATCCAAAGAAAAGGTTGACTTTCACAACACTCAAGCCTTTTACTCTGTATACTTTTGCAGTATCTTACTGGTTCAACAACACAAGGGATTGATATGTTAGCTGATGGGTAGCTAAATTTTTAGCCTCCATGTCACCATGCGGTAACATTTACCCAGTTGCTTAGCGACGATGTTTTCACAACTTTATCACTTGGAACACCACACAGTCATGTGTTTGACTTGCATGTTGAAAATCATTGTACTTATGTCCAATCTCACCAGATTTGAAATGGTTTCCCCCTGAGTGTATGGTCACAGTCCCCTAGCCCATCCATCTGCATTGTCTTAAAAGCGTTTGACCATTTCTCTCCAAACATAATGCGTGTAATTACTCGGTATCAGTATTATGACATTAGGTTTCAGAAAGATGTGCAAAATTAAAAATGAATCAAGACTAAGGAATGTCCTGTGCCATCATGACTGAGAACATGTGCCACAGACATGAAGCAGGTCTGGCTCTTGACCTTCATCGCTTCAAATTCCTTTTCTCTGTCCATCTATCCATCGTCAACCGCTTATCTGAACTGAGGTCACGGGGTCATGCTGAAGTCTATCCCAGTGGTCAGTGGGTGAAAGGCAGGAAAATACCCTGGGCAGGTCGCCACTCCATCTCAGGGCTTGAGCAGTTAGCAGTTCATTGTCTTGCTCAAGGACACTTTGACACACTGTCTGCAGGGCCCAAGGATCGAACTACCAATCTTCCAATTACCCGACGACTCCCCTACCTCAAGTACTCTGCCGCCCCTCTCCTCTTCTCCATCCTTTTTTTCTATCATTCTGTGTCGTATACAGTCTCAAAAGAATGCTGGATTAAGTATATGGTGTAATAACAAATGTAAACACAAGCATGGAAGATCCAAGTCAGTCTTTTGGCTCTCTTGAATGCTGCAACAAATTACATCCCTGTCTTTGTACTGGGTTCTTTTCCTTTCTCTCTTCCTGCATTTGGCCTCCATTCACTCGTACCAAACAAAAAGCAACTCCTACAACCGCTGAGTGGCTATGACCTCTCATCAAGTTTCTTTTTTTTTTAGTTTTTCGCCTCCCACTTGAACACCACCAGGACACATATCATTAGTTTGTAAACTCTCTCTGATGCACGATGGATCCACACAATTGGAGCAACCCTCAATTTATTTGCGACAGCCGCAGACTGCCTGCATCAAGGTGTTTGCACATATTAAGTGATTGTTACACTTAGAGCCTAATTAAAAAGGTGCATTTCCAAAGCGATTGTGAAATATGCAAATGATCCCTGTTTGGGTCTAATTTTCTGAAGTGGTGATAACGGTGTCGCTTTAAGCGCTTCTCTTAACCATAATTTCCCTGATCCACCGTAACAAACAAACAGAACCGTTAATCCTATTATACTTTTAAAGGCACGGTTTTGTTTTCTCCAGGCCCTCTACCAGAGCTGTTTGTTCTGCAGGCAGTGCTTCCTTCACTGTCACTGACAGAACCTGAAATCAATTTTAAGCCATTTCTATTTCACTTTTCAGTTCATTCGCAGTTGCTTTTTGTCTGTGTTGCTGTGATGTGTGTATGTCCTTACAGCGGTCAAACACAGAAAACACAGGGATGGGGGGGCGTTGTTTTTGTTTGTTTGGCTTTTGTAGCATTCACATTAAGTAGCTTAGCATCATGCTGGTGTTAGAGTTAAGCAAGTCTGTCATTCCCCACTGGAGCAGAGGTACTGGAGGCACCTTTGTTTCAGACTATTGTCGCTTTCTTACATACAAAGTTGAAATGAAGGCCCTTCTCTCCAAATTCTTTTTTTTTAAAGTATGTAATTCACTGCTTTGGGCTCTCAGTGGCTGAGCAGTAGTGTGCATCTCCAAGTCGGGCATCGTGGGTTCAATCCCAGCATGGGGGCACAGGAGAAGGGTGTCCAGCCTTTCCCCCCCCCATCCTCAGTAAATGTGAGGCACATAATGAAAGGTGTTTGATTGTTTGTAAGACTAATGCTAGAGTAGTGCTATATAGAAATAAGTCTCTTACTTGAGAGTGTACAAAGTGCAATTTACTCATGGCTGAGAGCAAGGCCCAGTTCACAGGACTTGAGATGTAAAATCCAACCATCTTGTGTAAACACTGTACGGTGCAACAGTGCATTGTACATATACTGGTATGCTCTGTCATGTCCATTACCTTAGACACATAGACAAGTGACTTGCTAACATTTATGTCAGCATCTCAGATGCATTCTCTGCACCGTTGCACTTTATCACCTCTCATTTCAACTGTATATAGTCAATCCTAGTGTATGTATACATCTGAAGATTGTGTTGTTCTTTGAAGTATAATGACCATATAACGACCTGGAAATTATCTCCAGCCATTAATGAAGGACAATCCATTTGACTACCTCATAGCAAAGAAGCCAGGCATGTTTGGCACATCAGCACATTTGATGGTTATTTCCACATTCACTTCCACTAGCATCGCTAACGGTAGGATGTTGAAAATGTCTCTTAGCACAAAAAATACAAAAGCCAAGAAAAGGCTTGAGTAGGAATCAATAACAGGGTTCCTCTGAATCCTGAACTCTGATGTTTAAACCTCTGTTCCAAAATATCGAAGATTGTTTTCTATTGCTACCCACAGTGACCGATTAAAAAAGATCTGTTTTCCTGTTGGTTTCCCAAAGCAACTTTTTAATGGGGACAAAATGAGTGCTCTGTATCTCCCCTCAAACCAGGTTGCCATTTTCAACAGTCACCCCTCAGCCTGCCAAGTTTGTACAAATGGCCACTCATGTTTACATTCAATAGCAGCAGTCACAGCCGCTTGGAGTTTTGACAGGCTCGTCTGGAGCTTAGCCACCTTGTCTGTGTTGACAGCTACTGCTATTAAGGGCATCGGCACTCCATGGCTCCCCACTGTGCAACTGAGTGGTTAAAAGAACATGATCACTGGCGTGTGTGTGTGTGTGTGTGTGTGTGTATGTGCTGTGTGTGTGTGTGTGTGTGCCCATTGACATGCACACAGTTGTGTGTGTGGTGTGTGTTTCCCTTCCAAAATGTGCAGCATGAATTTGATGGACACTGAAACTCTTTCTAAAGAAATAATAATGTTGTTTTTCTCTTTGGCTTGCCCTTTCCACAGCGAGATCATAGCAGAGGGTCAAATCCATAACTGGACCTCTGGATGAGCCGTTAGGAGATTCAAACGTAAGTGAGCCAAATTTAACTTGAAGGTTGCTGAGAAAAGAAGAGCTAGAATTTAACCCAGAAAAGAAAGGAAAAAAGAGAAAAATCTCCCCCAAAAAGCTCTTATGGTTGCTACAGGTGGACAAGTCAATAAAGCGATTATGTGGGTAATGCTGAAGAAAATGGAGCCATCATTTCTTCAATGGCAAACCTTCTCTATATTTCCTTTGTGTTACTTTGGCAATATGCTCCGGCGTAGAGGTGGTTGTTTAATCCCAAGCAAAAGGATACCCACCTGAGTTGCATTTGAATTTTTGTTTTTCAGCTTTCCAAAGAAGTCAACATTCAATTAGCTGCTAGCCAGGTCAGCTCTATTCCAATCAGTCACATCATCCCATGTTTTATACATCCAATGAAATCCTGAAGGATCAAATCACGTCCCTCATATTGTCCCACATGAATATTGTGTTTGACTGCAGGAGCGAAACCTGTTCTGAATGCTGTCTCACATGCTTGAAAGATATGTTGGCAATGTAAGCATGGGAGAGACAAGTTCATTTGAAAGGGTTGTGTAAGCATGCATGCACGCATATATATGTACATGCACGTGTGTGTGAATGAGAAAAACTTAAGAGGAGTTTCAAATTGCTCTAACTTAGGCAGAAGTGTTGCTACTGTACGAAGGACACTGTCAGAATCACATTTGTCGTGGTTGTGTTTGTCCTGATCTGGAGAACCGTCAAGGTAAGTAGGACAGCCCCTGACACATTCATTTCCTTGCTAATGAAGCGCATTATGCGCCCTAAAATTCAGGAAGGTTTAAAGTACACTGCTTCTGTTTTCCTTTGCCATGTGCCTTAATCAGTGAAAAGGTTCTTCTTTCTCTTGCTAAAATGTTTTCAAAGTGAATAGAGCGCTGTGAAGTACTTATACCAACAATACGGGAGCTGCGTTTGAAATGTTCCACCTTCCTCCCCAGCACAGGATGAAAAGTCAACATGTAATTATTGTGGAAGTGTTTGTTTGAATCTCAGCCGACAGGGGTATTTAAGAGGCTGAGCCAAATCCTCGCACAGTCTCCCTTGAACCCGAAAGAAGACACCGAGACCCCTTTAATCTTGGAGGTAATGCACTGACAAGCTCTTCTGACGCACCTTTCATTTGAACTGTTTTAATGTCTCCTCACATTCTGCTCCTGTCGTCTCTCTCTCTCGCTCTCTCTCTCACTCGCTCTCTCTCTCCCACTGTCCTCACCCCTCTTCGTCTTTCGAGGTGTGTGTTGTCAAATGTATTAAAAATGGAAGCCCGAAGTAACTTCAGAGAAACATCAGTCCTGCTTTAATCAGACTTTTAGCACAGACTCTGAAGGAGAGCCTCGTGTGTTCAGGTCGACCCACGCACCATGCTAAATGTTACGCTCCACACCTCCGAGATGAAAGGAGGGATGGTTTTTGGCTTCACCTGACTCAGGGTTCACATCCCTCTAGGGGTCAAACCTCAAACTCCCAACTCCCCCTCTGGATGTCCAGTTACGCTGTAAAAAAGAAAAATGTATCGAGTTGTCTTGTAGTTTCAAGCCCCATCACGCTTACCTCAATATATTCCTAGTCAAATGTTCTCATCTCAGTCACATGTTACTGTGAATTTGGAGAACACATACTTGTTTTGATCAGCTTTCTTTCTCAGAGTGAGAGAGTCCCCATGTTGTGAGAGTGGACATGGACTTAGATGGAGCTTGGAGGACTAAGGCTGGATGCCCCTCCTGACACCCCACGGTGGGCTTGAACCCACAGCTTCATCAGTTCTCAAAACACATGCTCTACCAATGGACTACCGTCACCTCAAAAAGAAGTCTTACAATCAGGAAACAAACTCACTCGAGAGGAGCCACGTTACCTAGGATGAGAACATTTTACTGGTAGGTAGTATCTCAAAATAAACATTATGAGACTTAAAGCAAGATGAGACACCTTGACAGA